>JANIJF010000004.1:60329471-60343012 GCA_024520955.1 Erythroxylum bequaertii
AAAATAAATCATAACTAAAATTGATAATCTTATTTATTCATCATCATTATCAATATTCAGTTGAAGCCCCACCTATGCGATGATAAATATATGTTCAAGGTTTATTCGACAAGTGAGAGAAACATAATTTTACAAAAACACAAATGGACAACGAAGATCAGTAACTGCGTAAAAACTTATGCTTATGGAATTTGCATTCCATTTCCCAGCAAAATAGTAATCGGGGAAGTATTAATTAAGACAGTAAACAACGCTTGACAAGTGACATTCTCCATTTTATATGTCAATATTTAAGAACAAGTCATATGTTGTTTAATACCTGAACTTTGGACGATTTCATTGACTTATATGTCCAGTGAAAACGAGAACAACATGGTTTGAACTGTTGGGTGATTTATATAAAACACAATCATAACATAAGCCTAAATCACCCAATTTCCAATTCTTATAGAATGTGTTTGTGTTATTTAGTTAAAGTGAAAAAGACAAAGTATAAGATGGAAATGCAAATTTTTTAAAATGAAAGGAGTTATAGAGTAGACCGTCCTAATATAAGTTTGACATTGCTGTAACATATATCTTGCAAAGAACGAGAGAATTGTTTCAGGAAACAAGTTGGAAGTCCAAGAATGTAACCCTAACCCAGGTCTCAAAAAGAGCTGGTCGAGCCAAGTTCCAATAAAAAGGCAATACTCATTACCAAAAAGTTCATCTTACAACAGTGTTTTCATCCAAGGGACTTCCTAGATTACAGCAATAGTGTTTCCCCAACATTTTTTATCTGATCTCCATACACAATCTCTATAAAAAAAGCAACAAAAGGGTCATTGGAAAGTCAAAACTTTCATATATGACGCGGCAACGAGGGTGGTTAGGTGTTTAACAGTGCCTTACACTTGGAGGTGTGCCCAAAAACAAGGGCCCTCTAAGAAACTGTAGTCAGAGTATTGACTTCTCTTGTCTCCATGTTTTATGTCTTGAAAAGTTTTCACGGGGAGTCTCGAATTTGATTGCAAAATTAAAAAAGAAATGGTCTGACCGTTAACATTACCATAGCATAAACTAGTTGGTTTAGGTGTATTGTATATTAAAATTTATTATTAATTAATTAAATTGAATTCATCTAATTTTAAATTAGTATTAAATAATTTATTAACGTATTATTATATATTCTTCAAATTTTATTTAATCTATATTTAAAAGTTAATAATTACAAAATTTTACCATTAAAAAAGCCACGTAATACAATCAGTGATTGGAATCTTAGGGTCAATTCAATTTGACCGTTATTCTAATGAAGATTGGTTTGTAACGATTTAGATCATTTATAGCATTCACCTAACGTGTACTAGGTAGGTGGAGGTAGTTAAAGAAAATAATCCAAAATGGCGTCTATTGAAGCTTCCCATATCGAAGCATTGGATCCACAGACATTCCCTGATAGTTCACAAGTTATTACCAGAACTTTGAATAGACTGTAAAACGACATGTAAGAAACTGGTGGGAAGTGTTTGAATGAATAACATATTACCTGAATTTGGAGTTGAACAGATGTTAATGCTTCATTTTTCAATCACAGAATTTGAGCAAGTCCATAAAAACTTTTCCAGGATACTTGCTTGTTGTTTTCTACGTGATGCCCTTGCTTGGCTGCAGGCTTTCAGTACTATATTGGAAGTTCTGAATATAAAACCTTATTCTCAAAGTTCCTCCAGTTGGTCATACCAATGGATGATCAAGTAGTGCAAAAGACAACATATAAAATTCAACACTTCTTAATTTAGAAATCATAAAGTCTGGGGAAATTCGTTATATTAATATCTAAAAATATCATGATCATATTTCTTTTTAAAAATTCAAAAAAATGTGACAACGTTTAATTGGTTATTACTAAATTTAATGATCAAAAAATCTAACCAATTTAGCCGATTTAACTATAAAAACCTTAATTTAGTTTCGTAAATTAATCTATTTTTATTAAAATAAATAAGTTATTTACCAAATTTTTTCACAAAATTTCAAATTCTTCTATTGTCAAGGACGGTATCCTTAATTTTTAAATTTATTCAATCTTTAACCGATTTTATGATGGTCTAATATCAATTGAACTTTTTAGACTTTAAACCTCTTATATTCTATTAACTTTTGGTTCAATTTTTAATACATTGACTAAACTTATAATTACAGTGCAAGGGACAGTTGTTGGTCCACATTAATTTTTTAATAAAATTGTTAGCAAAAGCCTAGTACCTATATAACATTAGTCTTTAATAAATATCACACTAAAGGGGAGGATGAATCTTCTAGTTTAAATTGCTATGAGAAAGTAGATTAATATAAAAATAAAGATAATTTGACTTAAGCCAAGAATGGGACTTTAAGGCCTAATGTTGAATAATCAAACATTGATTGACACGTGAAAAGTAAATTAAAAAACCTAATGGCTCAACTTGCATGCTAATTAGGTGTCAACTTGCATGCCGATGACCCATTATTGTATGCTTATCTTGAAATTATTGTTCTTAGGTATTAGGGTCGATTTTATAGAAGACCAATGTCATTCTTCTTCATTTTTTATTTTTAGGAAATACCCACCAAGGTTGACAAGACAGCAGGATTAGTTTGACGATGAGTCAACCATAGAGAAAAAGAAAGAGAGAGCACAGTCTTTCTGCCTTGTTGGATTTCAAAAAGGGCAGAGATCCAGATATACGATAAGAGAGTTCAGACAGGCGATAAAACAACAAGAAGAGAAACGAAACAACAGTAAAAACAACGAGAACATGCATGTACTAGGAGTTCTCTCATTGTTTAGTCATTTCAGACAATGAAACTGGCCCACTTTTCTCCGGTGGGCGGTCCCCACCTCTCGCTGACCATTCACAAGCCGTCCTTCTCTGCATACACCGATTCCCACCGAGCTCAACCCGCTGCAACTCGGGTTTTGGTTACCGTTTTGGCTTGTTTTCACAATTTGATCACCACATGAATGAATGGGTGCGTGTAATAAGCAGCAACGGGGATTTTTAATGATTAGTAGCGAAATGGTCAAGTCCCATGGCTGAGCTCATTGAAGCGAACTTGGCTAGTTCTGCTGAGAAAAATGGACGATCAGACTCATTAGTCATGCCAAGGAAATCTCTTGTTAAACCGTTCTCAATGCGACTGGGATTATTTGGCTGTACTAGGTTGGATTGAGATGGGTCGTTTTGTTTTCCTGTATTTCGCATCACAAGTTGGTCGAGACGTATCGAAGTGCCCATCATTGCATCGATAGTACTGCTTCTTGGTGTCAAACTCTCTTGTTTATTAACATTCTGAAGAACCTGTTGTAGCTCGTTCCTGCTAGAATTGAGAGTAGTGTTGAGATTTGGTGTCGAGGAGGAAGAAGAAGAAGAGCCCATAAGTCCATAATTGCTTCCAAAGAATGATTGGTTGCTTCTTGTCGAACCCATTTGGGCTGCTTTTTGGAGAAGTGCAGTAGCTGACATTGGTGCTGCTGGTTTTGACTGCTTATTTTGGTTATTGGAGTAGACAGTCGGCAGTAAATCCACTCTGTTATTCCCTTTATTACCACCTTCTTCTTTTAACGTCTGAGGCAATCCTGATAAGCTTAAATTCCCATAGTTGGTGGTGGATGATGAACCGTAGAGATTGGCCGATCCCATTTGTACCATCTCAGGCAAACCAGTATTAGAACTCGTAGACACGTAAAGATCAGAACTTGACATGAGACCAGCGGGATTAATATGTGAATTTGCCTGATTTACCCACAGTGACAATCCGGGCTTCTGTTGATCTGGGGTAAGTGAGTTTCCAGGAGCTCCTATGTCATTAAAATCTGGTCTAAAGCTTCCACCGAATTGGGAAATTGTCGAAACATCTTGTACCCCTCGGATAGGAAATCCAGGATGCAAGTTTACTGCATCATTACTGAAATTAAGATTTGCTACAGAACTGATTCTTGCACTTTCTTCAGCTAAAGCATCACAAAAGGCTCTGTGGGTGATAAAACTATCTTTCCTGTATGAACATACAATTGGAAACAAAGCTGAGAACCTGATGAACTAACTGCACAGATTATTCTCCTTCTAAGAACTATTAACTGAACTTGAGCATTAATTTCAATCCAAAAAGCCATGAAGACCTCTATGTCAGCATTTATTATCTCCTACTGCGAGCCAAGGATTGTAAAATCGAAAAGGATTTGGAATGAGAAAAGAACAAAGTTTATATACTAATATATACCTGGAAAATAAAGTCCCACAATCGCATTTATACTCTCGAGTCCCACAAGTCTTGGAGTGAGCTTTCCAATCTGATTGAACTGCATACTTCTTTGAGCACTTCTCACACTTCCACTTCTTCTCTCCATGTTTTCTGCTAAAGTGTTTCTTTATTCCGGTGAGGTCTCCGAGAGCTCTTGAAGGATCGTGGTGAACGCAGGTCTTTTCGGGACATATATAGACCTTCTTTCGAACTTCTTTGTTGGTTCTTTGCCTTAGCTTCCATGGAAGGTTGTGACCTCTTCGGTGAAGCTGCAAGTTTTGGTCTCTTTGAAACCCTTTGTTACATATTTCGCATATGAATCTGTTGGTAGCCATGAGAGTCTTTGGAGAGAGAGCAATAACCTCTGCATCTGGATCTGTTTATTCATGGGAAAAAACTAACAATTATGTTACTGTTGAATCGAAAATTAAGTGAAGTTACAGTCTTGAGAGCTTCAAAAACAAAGAACTAAAGAAATGGGTACTAGGGTATCAAACAAAGGAAAGGAGAAAAGAAACATTGGTCTTACTGTTACCTGGTGTTCCTGGTAAGTTTCTCTTCTTCTTGGCAGCTGGATTAGAATTAGGTTTAGGGTTAGGGTTTGCATTTTGTTCTTGAGCAAACCCTGCTGGTAACGAAGAAGGCATCGGAAAAGCATCCCCGGACATCATGTTGGTCTGAAAGGAGCCAAGTGAGCTGGTTTCACACTTACGGAACAAGCTTTCAGAAAGGATAAAGACCGTACAAAAACAAAATAACAACAAGACTTTCTTCAGAAACAAACAGCTTGGTGTATCTAGATCCTGACTATACTATCTCATAGTAAATTCTGCCAAAAGACAAGAAAAACACAGCCTAACCTTCAACCTAAGAACAACCCACTAAAAAATACACTCCAAAACTTCGGACTTTTCTTATAGAGATCTGGTTTTCCCTTTGTTTGGTTTCAAAGGAAAACACCAAAAACCATGATGGCTAAAAAGAATATCTCATCTTATTCTCTAACCCTTCTCTCCTCTTTATTCTCTACGGTCTCACTCACCCTCTATTTTATCCTACTAGCATCATCAAGCTTGGTCATCCATTAGATTTGAATTAACCACTCCTCTCACACAAACACGCGCACGCACATACACAGGCGATCAAAAAGTTATTTTGTATGGGATATTGTGCAGCTTTGTAACCGGAATGTGTAGGTTTGTGTATGTCTTTTGTACCCTTTCGAGCTCAAACTCCAATCGTACTCAGTACATTAAACAAAACCATTAAAGAATGAAGGGATTAAAAAACACCAAGCTAAGCTCTTGCATGTGTAATATAAGAAGGTAATTGACGATCTAGAAAGAAACAAAGAGCTTCATCTGAAAAGTTACTTGCCTTTATAGCCATTTGATCAGGTGTTGAATGATTATACCATAATTAAAGTTAGACCCAATTTAGCATGCAGTAGCTGCAATAGTCAGAGGGGTAGCAGTGAGTCTGTGATGGAGAGTAAGAGTGAGAGAAGTTGATTACGTTTCCCGAGGCAATTGATAGGACCGTCCGTGATACACTGTCTTGAAGCTGAGTATGAATATGGGACCCAAACACTTTGGTCTGTGATTTGATTTCTGATTCTTTTCTTTATAATTACTACCATTGAAGAGTTTTTCCTATGACCCTCCAATAATGCATTCTGCATGTTATGAGATGCTTACACCGATTAGGTAATATGGCTCCAACATGCCGGGTATGTGTGTGGTCATTTTCTTCGATTACAGAGGAATGGGAAAAAGGTAATTGTTGGACAGGAAACTCTGATCCCATTTTTCGGTGGAAATCCTCTTAACAGGGTTTTGTTGTTTTCACCGTATATATTAATTCAGTATCCTGATCGAATCTTACAACCAAGCTAGTACTTCACTAATTTCATGTTCTTATACAGTGGCCTGGATCATGAAAAATCTTTAAATGGTGCATCTAACTAAGAATCTTCTAAAACTCATAATATCGACTTAGACCTCAAGCATCATCTTGATTTCTACCCATTCACGGGGGTCTAGCCATTAATGTGTTAACCAAACTGACCCTTTAACTTATCTAATAATTTAAATAGGTTGATGAATTAATTTTATTTATCATAAAAAAGAGTCACTTAAATTTTAGTTATTGAAATTATAATTAAAATGAGTGGTAGTACCTATTTAAGGATTTATCAAAATTAATTGCATAATGAGAGATCTGCAATAACAATACTTAACAAAAATCTCACAAAATCGTAAAATTTAGAGAAATCTGGTAGTATAAAATATTAAAATTAATTTTTAATTGAAATTTAAAATTCAATCTATACATTCTAATCTTCTTAATAACAAGACATATACTTTGAATGCTTACCAGGTCAGTTTATGTGAGAATCTAACTGTAAAATCATTATACAGGACTCTGCTGTACTTTCTTCCTCACGTGAATACCTAGCTATTGGAAAAGCTAAAAATCAGATTTACATATGTGCGGTACAGGTTTTTGGTACTGAGTCCTGACCACCTATGTCGGTTTTTTCGTGTAATTAAGTAAGCACATTTGCACCTTAATTTTCTTAATCCAGCTTGATTATATTCTGTATTAAATTAATTATGAAATAATTGACTTAAACCCTTCTTAATACCAAGCCCCTATACTTAGAATTAAAGGATTTATAAAAATGAGAAAATTAAGAATTCTCATCTAAGTACGATTTCTATGATTTCAATAACGAATTCTGATTATAGTAAATTGATTGTTTAGTTCTTGTTGTAGCTACTGAGCTGTCTAATTGGTCAAGTAAACTTTGCTGATGAACGAATCTCTAGTACTACTAAATTTATGGTATGATCAACATATTTATGGACCACCCATTTCACATGTTGGAGGCAGCACTTTGACCTGATTTTTTTTTTAAAAAAAGGAATCTTATATAACACTGAAGACAACCCTCGAGATAAGTAGTCACTAGATATCTGTAAGACTCTCGATAGTAAATACTGAAACTGGGAAGAAGGTTATTTCGGCCTACACATACATCATTCAATTATTGAACCGAAGAGAAGAGGCTTAGGAGCTTTGGTTTCATCGAGCATAAGCTATTCTTCTTTCTTCGAATAAATGATTAGGATACCATCACTTCAGTGGCCTGAAAAGAGCTCAACCAATATTTCACGATATCAATCCGGAGATGGCGATTACGTGAATGCTGAATAATATGCTTGCTTGCTTTCGGCACCTTGAAGCTGTTTTCCAATACTGCACAAACACAACTCAATTATGACAGCTATGTCTAACTAGCATGCATGTCCATTCTTAATGACATCAACTTATGAATTAATCTAGTCTTTATCACAATTTCTGATTATTGTTGTCATCATTCATCGACAAGCCCACCCTCGTAGGACTAGCTTGTCTTCGAACTAAATAGCATGATTCCTCCTCGTGCCAAGGAAAATGTCAATGGAAGATTTTTGCAATTATATATGTGGCATAATATAAGGGTATAAGAACAGTACTCAGACAAGTTATAGTCGGCTGACAACATGCAATTGCCATCCTTTCCTGTCTGGTTTCAAATTGTGAACCCACCTTTACTCAGAAATTAATATTGTAATTATGATGTTTAATATTATCCTGAAGTTATCATAATTATAGTGTAATTTATTCTAATTTATCATTACGATGTAATGTAACCCGCAATTATAATTTAAAATCTTAATTATAAGATAAAGATGAATGTAAATAAAAATTATTTAAAAAATTGTATGAAGAGACCCCACACGTTTGTTTGTTGATGTCTTAGTCTAATTAACTTGACTTTGATCATACTCATATGGTTTCATTTTCATCTTCCATATATAATTCATTCAATGATGATAAAGAAAAAGTCATAATCTAACAAAATATACTAATTTTCTAGTTTTGGCTTCATGCATTTGGAGTTTCCTTCAAAGCAATTGATGCCTTTTCTTATTCGTTACCCAATTGGGCATCCAAAGCTCTCTCTCCTTCAAACACACATCACACGAACAGATACAAAATTGTGTGCCCATTACACACAAACATGCTCTTGCGTGTTGTCACATAACATCATGTGTGCGTTGGACACCTATGTCTTAATGGAAGCCCTTAGGTAGCTAGCAAATTATTCCCAGGTGAGGTAGAGAATTATAGCGAGTTCATAGTGTACATTGTGTCCGACCTGAAACAACATGGTACATTCCTATGCTTCATCTTTCCGCCTTATATAATGGACGTAGGGAATGAATAAGCAATGGGGATTATTGATTAGCAGATAATGCGAATGTCTAGTTAACTAATCAATCCCTACTCATGAGATAGAGATGTAGATGTATATATTTTATAAATAAATACTATTTATATGTAATTAATTAAGATGCAATCCCAACAAGAAAACAACATGCAGCCGAATCCCGCATAACACGTCGGCCTTATTATGTTCTTGGAGTCTAGCACGGAAGAATCAGTCAGGTTAGGATCAAAAGAACCCAACAAAAGCATCTATACCAAAATATTCACCATCTTCTCTATATGATATTATAATCGGGATGCCTAATTGATTAAATTAATGTAATGCAATTTACATAAACTTGTAAAATTAAAATATTAATGTTTGCACATCGATCAAGCTGTAGTTTGATTGGAAATCTTTTATTGATATACTGATGCTATCATACACTAGTCCTCGAGAAGACTCACCTTGTAATTGGACTGCTACTTTACAATTATATTTACAGATACAGAAGATTGATTTAAATATATGTAACCACATATCTTTACATATTTCAAGGGTTATTAAGAAAAAACGTTAGAATTTTTTTAGTACAACTAATTACTTTTTTATTTTATAATAGGGACACATAGAGATCTATAAACCCTTAATTAGTTATATTTGCTATTCTTTTATGTGCTTGATATTTTCAAAAGGTTTATTGAGTATGGTATATTGGTATGACTATTATGTAGGGTTATAAGAGCATCTTGATGATAGGACCCAAACTTTTGACTAATTAATTTATGTTTCTCTTGTTATCATTTAAATTAAACCAGTGGAAGAGGTAGGAAAAAGACATAAGATGTTTTCTATTTTGCAAGTATTGCGCAAAGGTGATTCTACAAAGTTCAAAAAGAACAATATGTCTTCAAATTCAAGCATTTGTAATACCATTTTATTATTCGTGTATCAAATAACAAGGTGTATAAAATGCTATTAAATGTTCCAATAATCACTATTGTTTTATACAGGTGGCATAAGAGCATGTTTCAATAGGTTATATAGCCCTTAGTTGTTTAAATAGGTTTAAAATTTTAAAATAAAAATATAAATTGAAGATTTTAAGGTTTTAGAAAAATTCCTAAATTCTATTTGCATGAAATCCCATAATTGTTTTATGTTTCTTGTGATGAAGTCAATAGGTTGGTTGATTAACTTCACTAGAGCTGTTAATTAAATTTGTGACTTATTATTGATTAAATCAAATTTTCTTGTAAATAAGTTACAACATTACTAAACAAGTATAAAAAGTGAGTTTTTATCCGAAAATGTGACTTGTTGTTGATTAAATAATATATTTATTAGTTTTTGGATGTCCCTCGTAATTTATTATGGTTGTGGTCCTTTTGCTATACCTTTTCATATATTTATGAGATTTTTGTTAATTTAATTCAAGCTAAGGTCAGGGAAGATTTAAAGGACTAAGACTCATCTTGGCTAAACATAGTCTTAGACATAATCATATTATAGCTTGTATTTCTTTATAGATGTGAGAAGATTGGATATGACCTCACAAATAAGTGTTTTTATATCCCATGTTCTTCTTTGAATATAAGAATTAGAGTTCCAATAAAAAAATAAGGCTTGACGCACGATTATGTGTCAGCCTGTGTTGCTCTAAAAAAACGATTGGAAGAAAGAATATGACATAACAAAATATAACTCATGTTAGTTAACATCAAAATTTTATTATAAAGTACAGTTATGTCCCAAACCATGTTCTCTACCAATATGCTAATCTTAATGTTTTAAACAATTTTAGTTTGTTTTTGTGTACTTTTGATTATTGAGAGCCATTAGTGCTTTTAACCATTGGTCTTCATTGAACTTTAAACTTATAAAAAATAAATCCTTCTTTGTGGCATTCTTAAATCCTATATGAAGTTGATTCTTAATTCTTTATAATCAACAAATCAGTCCTTATATATCTTATTTAGTTTTTTGGAATGATTAAGTCTTGTTAATGGGTCCTCTAGAATTTGTATTCCTATAGGTAAGTTTAAATTAATTGTTATTAGAGTGCGGTTCTAAATTAGAGGTAGTTGTCCTTTTTTTTCTCATATCGTTTAGAAATTCTTACTTATTTTTTATCTCAAATTTTTTATGACATCATATTCTTTGTATTACACTTTCTTCTTATTCTAAATTTTTAACCAATAAGCAAATTTGTTCATCGTTTTGCTTAGGGTTCTTCTTATTGTGATATAGTTTCTCTTAGTCCAATCCCTTATTTCGTACTTTTCATATTAGATTGTTCCAAACCCTAATATATGGTTTATTTTCTGATCAAATCTATGTAGTTGTAATATAAAAAAAGAAAGAAAAGGAAAAGAAAAAGTTTTGTAGGTATGATTACTTTAAAAAGTGATACAAATACAATTTGAATTCTTGCTATTATTTCCTTGCTTAGGTTGTTTTATTTTTGTTTCTTGTTTAATCCATGGTTTATTTCTTTCTTAGACCCATATTTCTTTGGGTTTTTAGATTATACAAGGATGAAATCTTTGCTTGAGTTTAACTTGTAAAGGAAGCAAAGAGTGGTAAAAGGCAAGAGATTGTGAGATTAGTCCTTAGAAAAGCCAATTATAAAGTGAAATATGAGTGTTTGGACATATTTTGATAGTATACATATGAAGAAGTATGAAACTTTTTTTACTATTTTTTGTGATTTTCAATCTAAAGGTATGTTAATATAGAAGGAAGATAAGAACAAAACACCTTTTGTGTACGCTATGCAACAACAATTTATAGGGGTGAGCATGATGTATGTTGAGGTTGAATATATTCTAGAGAAGTAGCTAAATTACAAAGAAGATGACAACCCTAAGCTCCTAATGAGGGGGGGCATAATAGGGGTAACATAATAACCCCAATGGAAGGTAATGAAGAGGATGATGATTTAAGTGCTGATGATATTGATCTAACATTTAAGACTTAAGGGGGTAGATTTTGGCCTAGGTGAGGAGTTTAACATGATTAGAAGTTTAGAAGGGAGCCGAAAGTTTGAGATGGGGTGGATGATAATGTTGTCAATATAAAGATGACCATACTACTGTCCTTTAAAGGTAAAAATGATTTCAAACTTATTTTTTGTTGGATCCCATTTTCGGAACCCAACTCTTAACAAAATACCATCATACTTGAGCGTGGTTCCTTGTAATCTCTTCTTGCTTTGATACCACAAATGTTGGATCCCACTTCCGGAATCCAACTCTTAACACATAAAACGTGTGCGTATTATTGCTCGTCATACAAACATGAGAGTAATCCAAATCAAATCATGAAGCTTAAAGTCTCATACCATTTCTATTTTCCTTTTTCATAACACATCTCATTTATATATATGTATGTAACAATAAATCATAATCAAAATAATCATCTCAAATCAATAACTTCCTCAAATATACTTAATTTCAACTTAACCTTATCTATACATAAACTCATATTTCCACTCATCATCATCCATACATAATTCATAATTCCTTAACATCAAAAGATAATCGTTCTTTACAAGGCTGAAATGACATTTCAACCACAATACATCAATGTCTCAAATCTCAAAATACATAAGACACTTAAACTAATAATACTTGAAACACAACTAAAACCCCATGGTTACAAAATCTAGCTTAAAATACAAAAATATGCAACTTGGACTGATGCCTTGAATCTTAGTCACTCGGTCTCTTGCTCAACACCTGAAGATGGGGACGGAAAGGGGGGTGAGCTTAAAGCTCGTGGGTAACAGGTTTATAACGGATAACAAGCAAAACCATTTATAAAGCTCATTTCCATTGAACATTTTCATAAAAATAGTCATTCCGCATTAAAATCACAAAACATTTATTTCTCAAAATTCTTAACCAATTCATAATAATGCAAATCATGTAGGCATCAACTTGTTTACATATCATAAGCACATAAGCACATCAAAATGGTTTGGGTGGATCTAAACCAGAACGTACTACACATTTCCCCGAAGGATCCTGTGTAGCCGTGAACAGAACGTACTATCACAATCCCATTTAATGGTCTTGCGTAGCTGTGAACTTATGGGAGTCAATGAAGGAGCTCCATGCCACTAGCGGGTAGGTCAATGTGCACGTGACTTAACTTAGGGGACCACCACAAACCCATATAACACATATTTCCTAACTTGCAAACAGATTGCCCAAATGGCAACATTTTGGAAACATTATTTTTCTTGACATTTTGCCAAAAAGACATATTTCGAAAACACAATTGTTCATGAACATGAAATATCTCACATTTCATCAACCAAATTCACATATGAAACATATAGCAATTTCTCAAATAATTTAAACCAATAATGCAACAATTATGAAACAATTTCAAATCATTTTATTCTCTTGCTTTAAAAGGAAACGTTTATGGCTCATTAATTCTATTATAAACATGAAACCCACCTTAGAAATCCTTGCTCAAGGGTGCCTCACTCTTTGCTCCTCTTGCCTTCCTTGATTTCCTTTAACAATGGCCAAAAATTCCATTCAATAGGAATTCCAATTTATGGTCAAGTAAATGAAGAAATTTGATAATACTTTCATATAGAACAATGTTTCCCATTGTTGTAAGTTTCTAATGACTCAAAAATCAATCAATTTGGTTTAGTACTCTAAAATTTATGCCCCAATCATTTTTGGTTTGTTCCAATACTAACACAGCATTCCATATTCAACTTCCCTTCAAAAATTGAAATCTTTATAGACTTAGTTGGAACTTTATTCCTTCATACAAATTATATCCCTATGTCTCTAGTTTACAGAAAATAAAAAATGACCTCATTTGGACATCTACAAAAAAAGTTATACTCAAAGTACCAAAATATGTATGTGTAGGAAAACTGGGCCTCGCTGCGGCGGAATCAGAAGCTCGCTGTAGAAAATTTGTTGGAGCTCGCCGGGGCGAGGGCAGAAGTTTGCCGCGGCAAACGTCCCTAGAAACTCATGCC
>JANIJF010000004.1:60377301-60387616 GCA_024520955.1 Erythroxylum bequaertii
GCTTATCCAATACTATCCCTATTTGAAAAGGATTCTTCCAAGGAAAATTTAGCAAGGTTGCGTGAATAAGGTGTATTGCCTTTTTTGGCTGATGTGGAACGTATGTGTAGGGCATCTTTTGATCTGTGATTTTTTGCTCTGGTCTGCGCGTGAGAAACTGAGGTGAAAATTTGCTCAATTGGTTGCTGCTTTGTTTTGGTTTTTATATCCTGTTTGAGTTAATTTCCTGGGGCTTTTGGAGCAGCATAGTCACACCATTGTTATCTCTAACAAGCAGTCCAAGGGTTATGCGCAGTTACGGTTTTTGCTAGGCTCTTAAAGTTGATTGATGATTGCAGCACAAAGAAGGCTTTATCACAGAAGAGTACATATATAGTTGGTGCTACTACTTGGCTTTTTTGGTGAAGAATTTCAGATCTGAAATTGTTATGTTCTTGTTTTATTTGTCTTTGCTTTTGAAAAAAAATAGTTAAAAAAATCCTCTGACGAGATTAACACGAGTCGGTCGTGTTATTGAGCGTGAAAATCTTTCACGGGTAGTTAAGTTGTGGGTCAGTTATATAGATCGAGTTGTACGAGATAGATCAATCTTTTGTAACCGTTTTTGTGAACTACAGTAAAAGCAATTAATCTAGATGAGGACCCCACAAACGTATGTAAGTTGCCAAACTGCGTTACCAAACGTCGACGTCTTTGGTGTTTTGCTTTTATGATTGTTGATTTACTTATACGGAAAAATTAATTTTGGATAGTCTGCGAATTTATTGACAACTTAGTTTTTTCATGATGCTTTCTCTCTTGTTGCTAAATTGACCTTTATTCGTCTATTCATTTCTTTAGTAGCCACTCATGATTAAACCCTACATCAGTTAGATATTAAGAATGCTTTCTTACATGGAGATCTTCAGGAGCAAGTGTATATGGAGCAATCACCTGGATTTATTGCCCAAGGGGAGAACAAGAAAATATGTCATCTTTGAAAGTCTCTATACGGTTTAAAACAAAATCCTCATGCTTGGTTTGGAAATTTTAGTCAGGCAATGGAAAAGTTTGGCATGAAGAAGAGCAATTCTGATCACTCAGCATTCTATAAACATTTTGCATCGGTATCATTCTCCTTGTTGCGTATGTAGATGACAATATTACTATAAGTGACACTATAGGCATTTCATCCTTAAAATCCTTCCTTCATAGTCAATTTCATACAAAGGATTAGGGGTTTTGAAATATTTTCTAAGGGTCGAAGTGACAAGAAGCAAGATAGGCATTCTCCTATCACAAAGGAAGTATGTACTTAATCTATTAACTGAGGTTAGAAAGAGAAGGCTAAGCCATGTAATGCTCCATTGATTCCAAATATACAACTCATCAAATATGGATAATTGTTTAAAGATCCAGAGAAATATAGGAGATTGGTTGGGGAATTCAATTATCTCAAAATAACTCGCCCTGAAGTTACATATTTTGTTAGTGTTTTAAATCAATTTATGTCTTCTCCAACCACTCCCCCCTTGGGCAGTTATAAAACAAATATTAAGTCACCTGAAGGGAGCTCCTGGTCTAAGGATTCTATTTAAATATCATAGACATACTCATACAAAATGTTTCTCATATGCTAATTAGGCAGACTCTAAAATTGATCAAAGATCAACTACTAGTTATTATGTCTTCGTTGGAGGAAACTTAGTCTCATGGAAAAGTAAGAAGAAACATGTTGCATCCAAATCTAGTGCAAAGTCTAAATATACTATTCTACAATCATAATGTGAGATCGTATGGATACCAGCTCCAAACAGAAATTGGTTTTAAAACCTCATAACTAGCATAGTTGTTGTGTGATAATCAAGCAACACTATATATTACTTCTAATCTTGTATTCCATGAATGAACTAAACATATTGAGATAGATTGTAACTTTATTCGTGAAAAAGTACAACAAAACTTGATTTCTATGAGATATGTCAAAACCGGAGAACAATATGGAGATATTTTCACAAAGGCTCTAACTAGAGTTTTAGTGAATTATATATTTGCATCAATTTGGGCATTATTATGCTTGATTAGCGGGGATTATTATGTAAATTAGTTGTTCCTATACCAATATAAATATGTGCCAAAACTTTGTATAATGTATAAGATACGAAATACCTGTCTTCTTAACACAGTTCATAAAGATTGAAACTTTCTATAACAACACAATTAGAAGTGATGTCTAAATTGTTTATTCACTTATTATATGATCATTCGTTATATTGAAATCTTCTATTGTGTTAGATTTTATTGAAGGGTTAGTCCACCCATTTTAAACAATTATAAACATCTAAAATATTGGAAGCATGAAATCAATCGAGCCTTTATGTTAAAGTTAAGCACCCCCAACATGCACATTGACAACACTTACCATAAAGAAACCATACTAAAGAAGCTTCTTAATATACCTTAATTCAGACTCACTGTAAACAACATTGCTACTTGGATGGTACTAAACTATTCCAAGTCCTTTAGGATGAAATCCAACAACTTGAGAAGGTGAACTTGGACTAGATATTATTCCTGCAAGCTGTAATTGAAGCAAAATTTCGTAACTTTTGACCCTCTTGTTTGCAAAATCCCGCGCAAGATGCGAGAGCAGGCCGTCAGCGGCAGAAAGCAACTAGATAGATTGTAAAATGATAGCAGCAACGACATCAATAGTGGCGATGAGCTTTACAGATCTATTAGAGACAATTAAGTAAAAGACCAGACTAGGGATTTATTAGAGACAATTAGGAAGAGTCAACGACCAACGAGATTCTCCTTTTTATTTCACTCATTTTGACAAAAGTTGTGTCGGGCCAAATGTGATATTGATTTTTAAATCAACCCAAATCTCAGTCAAAACAGAATTTATCCATTGACCTCAGGTGGCCTCAGATCCTAGCTATTTTGCCTCCCCTTACTACAATCATATAGATGGAAGCAAGTAGAGGGCATGATAGTTACACGCTAAACAGTCTCATCGGCCGTTCCATCAACTATGAAGCATCTACTAAGACATTTCAAGTCATCTCTTGTGTATTGCAACAATAACTAAATTGATACTAAAGGTTTGTATGAAAGGAACATCAAAATTTTAGTTATCCTATTTCCTTCTTTTGGTATACAAATATGAAGATGTGCATTAATGCATGGAAGCCATACATCAAATGCCTAGCATGCAAACTTCTTGAATTTGTATTCTCCACCTTATTAAATTATAACACCTTACAAAAATTATCAAAACACGTGATTACACCTGAAACAAGCCAACAACACCACATCCCGAATATATGTTTTCTCGTTCACTTCCTCAAAACACTACAAGCAAAACAGGCTCAGTCAGGTGTCCTTCCAGCAGTAGACCAAAAGAAAGAAACTTTTCTTTGAAATACGAAACAGCTAACCTATGCTTTCATAGCTACCAAAAATCCAATTTCTTGGGGAAGATTCTGAAGATGCAAGAATTTCCTCACATAATTGAAGGCTAGAGACTAACAAGTGAAAACTCTTCAAGAAATGAGGACGAGAAATTTAATTAGCTCCTGAGTTTACATATTTATGGGTTTGATTGTGTGTACAATTCACGACAGACAATTACGCCAACACCACCCTAGTGCTCAATTAAATATTCCAATCTCTGTATCTAATTATTTGAATGCCATATGCAACTACTGCTCATAAGAAGGCACAAAGGATTTGCGGTACAATAAAGCAGTTGCTAGCATGATAGTTGGTTTTACTGTTCAAACATCAAAACTATAACAATACAACATCAGTGTAGCTCTCAAATACCCACATCAAAATTGTTTATTTATCCACTTTAGAAATAAACTAAAATGTCAAACAATATTGTAATCGTAACAGAACAGAATCTGATGATAGGATGATCAGAACTTTATGAAATCTAATGAGGTGAAATCAACTTTCTCGATTAAAAAAACATTATCCCTTCTTGTCAAAGGACTACAGGGATAACTGAAACCATTCAAGTATATGGTATTATTAGACCACATAAATCGAGAAAGGCACTTTCCATTGTGGCTCTTAGGCTAGTAGAATATTTCACCGATAAGCCTTAAGGGAGCTGCATCATAAGTTTCCAACTTATATACTCTTTCAGTGATTAATAAAGCAAATTTTCATAAGAGGTAAAAGATAAACAAAGATTAATTGTAGCTTAGATTCCAGTTATGCTTAGTCGAGACACAAGCCCTTTTTCTCTTTAAGAACGTCAATTCTCAAGCCCTGTCTTTTAGAAATCTAAATTAACAAATCCTTCCCTATATAACTTCGACCTAAAATAAGATTTATAGTCCAAGACTTCTAATACACAAGATCCATATAAAGAGGCAAGTGTAGAACGTACTTGCCTTTCTGTTTGACTGTAACTACATTATTCAAAAATTAAGCTTTTAGGAGGGAGAAAATTTAGAAGGAAGTCGTAAGATAAACACACTTCATATTATTGATGGAACTAGGTGTTAATAGAGTTTGATTATAAAAGAAGAGAAGCCTTGCTTTTATAGGCCAAGCAAGCGAGAACAAGATAAACAACTTTTAAATGATGACCCTATATAGTACAATAATGTAAACAAAATACAAAAGTGCATAATAAAAGTAAAAACTATTGGAAAACACTAGGTCCCAATATTATTCCTTAGTGATAAGGAGGAATCTCTCAACAAGTTGGTGTAGATAAAGATCAGGGTCTATTTTCATCATTAGAAATAGACATATCATTATCCAATTTTTCTATTTCTTTTATGAAATGGTTCTTGAGAGTCTTGGAAATAGTCTGGAAGTTTGGGCTATTCTTTGGGCTTATGAGCAATGGAGGTTTCTCCAACTTCAAAAGTCTTCTTAGGCTCAAAACCAAGTGGGACATAGTAGTTCTCCTCCCATGACGCTAAAACCTATGTGAGCAAATTGGTCAACTGAAGACCAATATCCAATAGTAGGTGAAATGGGCTCTGGTAGGGCAAAATCTCCAGGGTATGGACCCAGAGATGTGCAAGTAGTAGGTTTATTGAATTTGGGATGATGATTAAGGTGATATAAAAAGTGATAAATATCACGCATCAAATCTTTCTGGTTTTTTTGGCCAGTCAATAGAGGTCCTCCAGATTTGAAAATGATTAATGGTGTAAACATAACCATTTTCAGTCATGCTATAAGGATGGTGAACAATAAAGATAGAATAAGCTTTCTGTTCAGCCAAGGGAATACTTCATAATTGGTATGTGTTGAGTATCTAACCTAATTGGATACGCCACTTGGCCAATGGTTGGAACCATTTCAAGTATGTCCACAACAGAGAACTAGCATTGGCACGATTGGCTAAATGCTAGTAACCATGTAGAGGAGATAAAGCAATGGGACATGCATAGAGGGCAAATAAAGCCCAAAGATGCTACATAGTGGGCTCAGTAAGAGAGTCATTGATATGGTGCAGAGTCTGATATGGTGTTAAGATGTCAAAGTGATGTAGATGAAGAGGAATGGTCAAGGTGATAAGAACAAGATGATGTTAATAACAAAGACTTTTCCGTAGAAGGATAGCAGTTTCATCAAGAGTTTGCGAAGGGTTTCGGGTTATTGGAGGAAAGGATTTCTTAATTCTGGTTTAAAGTGGGAAGTCCATAATTGGAAAAATGGAGAGAGGAATTGGTTTTTCTAGGATGGAAGTAAGAAGTTGGGTTTGCTTTTTGGGTCGTGAGAGGAAATCAGTTAACACATTTGGTGAATTTATAGCAATCTTTCTAACGAAGTAACTGGTTGTCAGGCAATATCTTCTTATGAGGCTGAAGGATCTTTAGAAAAGATGTATTGTCCATTTCAATCACAAAGTGATAAAGGTTGAGGTAGAAATTGAACTTTTCAATGTCCTTCTTTACCGTCAAAATCTCTTTGTATATGGTATGGTAGTATTTTTCTGATTCCTTGAATTGGCCACTGGCATGGCCACAATAATGTCGTTTCTCATCAATCTCTTCAATCAAGATGGCACCTCACTAATAACTACTAACATTTGTCTAAAGTATGCATTGGCCTTTGTCAGGAATCTTTAAAGGGCATGGATGCTGACTCACTTGTTTTAAGTATTGAACAACCTTCGTTTGATCCTTGCTCCATGCTG
The DNA here is from genome assembly GCA_024520955.1 of Erythroxylum bequaertii. Classification (NCBI taxonomy): domain Eukaryota; kingdom Viridiplantae; phylum Streptophyta; class Magnoliopsida; order Malpighiales; family Erythroxylaceae; genus Erythroxylum; species Erythroxylum bequaertii. The sequence goes on from JANIJF010000004.1 coordinate 60,383,456, forward strand.
ATGGATTCTTTATCAACAATTTAGATAAGGAACTTGTATAATCGACCATGTGAGGAGTGAAATCTCTAATGTAATTAATAATTCCAAGGAATTCATGGATTTGCTTTATACTAAGATTTGCGTTAGGAAATTGTAATAAATCACACATGTGGGCCGCGTTGATAAAACCCATCGTGAAAGTTCATTTCTAAAAATTCTATTTGGGATGTTCCAATGTGACTTTTCTTAGCTGAGAGCATAATCTCATATTGCTTTATGAGATCAAAAAAGATTGTACTACCTTATGATCATCATGGGTTGTGGAATATAATAGAATGCCATCAATGTAGATCAAGGCACTAGAAAGAATGAGTTCATAGATTTTCGTCATGGGCATTTGAAATAGTGATAGAGCGACTTTAAGTCCAAATAGTATAATAGTCCATTGACATTGGGCATTAGGGATACAAAAAGTTGTCTTGTACCTTTCCTGTAAATCCTTTCCAAATTGCAAATAAACGACCTTCAAGTCGAACTTTGAAAAAAAATTTGCTTCCTTGAGAGACAGGACTTAAGTATTGATCTTTGGTAATAGAACTAGGAAAACAAGTTAATCTAAGCAACAACCACACAAGCTCAGGTCATTTAACCTATGTTATGTTATCTCTAATGATTCACAACCATTAGTTTACTACAAATGAATTAAAATTACAACTATTACATATTGTAATCTAGATTTTGGCAATGGGTTCATATATAAACAATCTATTAATAGCGTTTAAATCATTCGTACATGAATCCTAAAACATTAAGCAACAAATAACACAAACAATTTCTAAAAAGAGCGAACAATACTACGAGATTAAGAGATGCCCAAATGTATTCTTCGGCCTCGGTTTTCCCTTCGAACAGGAAGGAAGAAGGTTAGGTCCTCATAGATCTCAAAGAAGTAAGAGTTCTGCCTACTTTCATGCTTCTATAACCCTTCCTCCTTTGTTTGGCCGCTTGAATATCCTTTTATAGCAAAAATTAAGGTTCTGCGAGATACGCGGTTAGTTACATAGGCATGTAGCTAACCATGTATGTAAAATTTTACCCCAATTCATGTCTTTGCACAACCTCTTAATTCCAAGAGCTTAGGGAGAGCAAGCAAACAAAACTTCACATACCTAATTTTTTGAGTAGCCATAAGCAGTTCCTCCGAGGCTAGGGGTGAAAACTATTAAAGGAGTTATCATTTTCTAATCGTACAAATAAAAACAGTCAAGAATTGAGAATTATCTTGATTCAACCTTCTTTTTTGGCTTACCCACTTGAATTGTATATTTTGACTACAAATTAATCACATAATATCTCCAGTTATAGTTATTTTGAACTCTTTTGTGCAATTCATCCCTGTATAAACATGAATTGGAAAAAAATTTACACACACGGTTAATTACACAATTGTTTAACTAATTGTGTATCTCCCAGAACCCTAATTTTAATATCAATAGACATTCAAGCAGCTAAACAAGGTATGAAGCGTTTAGCCTCTTTTAGACTAGCCTTCTTCATTCCGATTAGAAAGGAAAATCAAAGTCGAACAACACATTTGGGCATCTCTTCATCTTGTACTATTGATTCTCTCTCTCTAGAAATTGTTATGTTATTATTTGCCTAATGTTTTGGGTAATCGTGTAAGAATGATTTGAACTCTTTTAATAGATCCTTTATGTATAAACTCATTGTCAAAATCTAGAATGCAACATGTAATAGTTGTATCCTTGATTCATTAGTGGTAAACTAATGGTTGTGAATCATTAGGGATAACATAGCATAGGTTAAACGACCCAAGCTTGTGTGGTTTTTAGTTATAACTTGTTTTCCTAGTTCATAATGTGGTTATACTAAATATAGAAAGCTTATTCTAGGTTGTTTAATAGTTAAATCTAATTAAAGAGCTTATTTTGATAAGATACAACATAAAGGAAAATTAGGACCTACGATTAATAATTTCTAATGAGAGGCGCATTAAGAATTTTGACGTCATTGCCAAGGAGTGAAGTAATTCAGTTTTGTTTTTGCTTTTAATTGATGTTTCGTATATATAGTTGTTTTAGTAATTTTTCACAATTATTTCTTGATCTTTTCGTGTTTGTTTGTGTCTGTGTATGGTAGTCATGAGATCTCCTCAAGTAATAATTTTTACTTTCATTATGCACTTTTGTATTTTAGTTTACATTATTGTATTATGTAGGGTCGTCATGTAAAAGTTGTTTATCTTGTTCTCCTTTGCTTGGCCTATAAAAGCCAAGCTTCCCTTCCTTTGTAATCTAACCAGATTAACACCTAGTTCCATCAATAATATGAAGTTTGTTTTCTATCTTACAGCTTTCTTCTAAGTTTTCTCTCCTAAAAGCTTTATTCTTGAATAATGTAGTTACAGTCACACAGAAAGACAAGTATGCTTTACACTTGCCTCTTTATAAGGATCATGTGTATCAAAAAGTCTTGGACTATAAATCCTATTTAAAGTCTAAGTTATAAGTGGAAGGGATAGTCAGTTTGGATTTCTAAAAGACAGACCTTGAGAATTAATACCCGTAAAGAGAAGAAAGGTTTGTGTCTCAGCTAGCATAACTAAAATCTAAGCTACCTTTGCCTTCTTATGAAAATCTACTCTATTAGCCACCTGAAAAGTATATAGGCTAGAAACCAATGATACAGCTTCCTTGAGATTTATTGGTGAAATATTTCACCATCCTAGGAGTCACAGCGAGAAAAACCTTTCTCGATATATGTGGTCTAACAATACCATGTACTTGAATAGTTTTAGTTATCCCCGTAGCCCTTTGACCAAGGGTTCCGAAGGGACAAGAATGCCTCAACTTTCCAAGAATTATTGAGCTAGAACTTCCATATTTCAGTGTTCGTCACTGAAACATATCAACACTAGTTATCAACTCAATCAACTAATTTCCTAACTACTACTGTTAAGTCATTCCAATGATTGGGTATATATATATATATATATATATATATGCTGTTACTTCAAAAAGGTTGATATGATTATACCTATAGTTATGTATTATCTATGGCATCATACATGAAAACATGAATTAAATTTCTATTTCACTCAAAAGATCGTGAACTGTAATTACTTTCTCTTTTTGTTGTTGTTATCTCTCTTTATAAATTTGATTATTGAAATTATTGAAATGGGTTATGAATCATTTTTAGTGTTTTTGCCTTACTTGATGTACTTTCGGCGTTATTCTTTCATTGCTCTTATTGATATTTTATTTTTCTTAAATTTGGAAGTTATTTGGAAATAGATTTATATTAGATAATAAAATATAAAGATATATGTTTATATTGATGATTATTGGTTTAGTTCGATCCATATTTTTATTATTCAGAAATTGACAATGTAATTTGTTAATGCTTTATGTTCATATCTTATAATCTCATTCACGATTACAAATAATTCGGTAAAATTATATGAAAATTTAAAGCAAACTCCTAAAGTCAAATCCATGGATGTGACACATTGATGAAAATCAATACTAAATGATCCTATTTGACTAAAAGACCGACGTTTCTTGACCCAAACTTAATATTCCATCCTAAAACTTGAATTATCTTTATCCAAACATTAATGAGAATATCCATTTTTCCCAATATGAAACATCTCACGTTTATGGTGCACTGTAAAATGGAATAAGAACCAGAATGTATTGAATACAATGTCTTGCTTATAAGTTAATCAGGTGCAGAAGTCGAGAACCAGGTAAACACCAGACCCAGAACAACGACATGGAGAAGCCAACTACTGTCATGATGACCACCTTCCTAGTTGCTTTATTGTTCACTACATGAGCTCTAATGCTATTTAAATTATTCTACCTATGCTGTTATTACATTTAGCAAATTTGTCTTGGGTCGGAGATAACTTCTTAATAATATATTTGGATGATGGTCTGTTCATTGAGGGAATCAAAGAACAGAAGCATCTTGAAAAGATAGCAGTAGTAGTCCTGTCCCTCCAAATCTTCAGGTTAGGGATACGATTCTTTGTCCAAGCATGATTTAGGATACGTAAATGCTTAGCACCACTTGTACTAAACAAAACGAAAGAAGGGTCATTTTCACAAAAGTTAAGAAGTATTAATTCACTTTTAAAGTTTTAGTAAAAAATTA
>JANIJF010000004.1:60409079-60419411 GCA_024520955.1 Erythroxylum bequaertii
GTTTTGAAGATGAAAACCTTCTGGATTACGTGATAAAGATAACCAAAGCTTTGTATGGTTTAAAGTAGGCTCCATAACTCAAACAAACAAAGTATATACTACCAACTAAAAGAACAACCCATAAACCAGTCCTTGGGCCTAAAATAAAAGATAATAAATAACAAGCACAAATCTTCTTGTCTTTAAGCTCTAAGTATATCCGGTTCAAGGATTTGAGTTAAACGGATTAGTTTGGGCTCAATTCCATTAAACTCTCCTCCAATAGGCTTGGAGTTCGTCATCTTCTCAAGATCTTTACTCCTGTTCACATCATATATTATCTTTTAATTAATTTTAAACTTTAAAAATTAATATTAAAAATTACTCCTGTTCACATCACATATTAACTTAAAAAATTAATATGTGATGTCATAATTAGATAATATAGAATGATTAGGTATTAATGTAATTTTAAAAATAATAAAAGACATAAACCTCCTCTATAGTTTGAATTTAAAAAAATATTTAGTCTTTAAAGTTTTCAAATTTTATTTTTAATTTTTAGTTATCTAAAAATTCTCTATTTTTAAAATTTTTTTGTTTGCATGTGATATAAATATTAAATTTAGACTAATCAAATGTTACTAATATTATAATATAATTTAACTTTTATCTGAGCTAAATACATTCAAATTAAATTAATAATTAAAAATAATTATGATAAATTATTTATCCATGTGGAATTTTATATTTCTTTAAGTACTAGTTAAAGATATAATTTTCACCATTTCATAAAAAATCTAGATAAGCTCTTATTATTGTCTGACATCACTTTTGCTCTTCCTTCGCAATATTAATCAATGATTAAAAAAGTCAATCTGCTTTATTGGTTTAATCGTGAAAATTTTAAATTGTTCAATTTTTTTGATCAGTTTTTAACTTTTCAATTTGATTTACTTTAATAATTCTTGTTGTTAAAAGCTGATCAATTTTTATTAACTAATAAGTTTTTATAAACTAAAATAAATCAATTGTTTTTTATTTAATGAGAATGTACTTTTTGATTAAACTTTAAATTTTTAAGACGGTAAGGATAATCTCTTTCAACTATAATTTAAATTTTTTAGTTTGATTCAATTTTAGCTAATTTTATAACGGTCTAATACCAATTAAATCTTTTAAACTTTAAACTTTTTATCTTATTAGTTGTACTTTCGGTCTAGTTTTAAAATAATAGAATTAATGTAAATTATACTTTTGCCATATATATATACACACAAAGCTTCATTGTTTGAAGTGGGTTTTGCTAGGTAAGCCCAAGACGTGGATTAGAACAAATCTGTCCCTAACATCAGACCCGCTTCTGCTGATTGGCCCAAGTGGTTGCCACTTCTCCAAGAAGATGTAGAATTGTATAGAAGGATCACCAATTGTCACCGCATAAGTCTAACCTACCAACAAGTTAGATTGTTAGTTGCATGATAACAGTTTTTAAGAATCTACCCATGAGTTTATTATTAAAATTAACTGCCCTAAATTGTTCTTATGTGCATGCAAAACATGTTTAAATTTAACCTAAATTAGCCTTGTATGCATGCAACAGAAGGGGTCGAAAGGCAAAGAACATTTGGAGACCAATTTATCCAAGCAAACCTCGATAGAATTGGCACCACATATACCCTCCACTCACACTCACACTCACACTCAGCCTGGACCTGGAACACATCCATAGCTTTAACAAATTTTGTGGGGTTACGAGAATCACACAGCTTATGGCCACATCCTCACTTGTCCAATGTTCTCCAAGTTGGTCTTCCCTACCAGTACTCGTACTACTACTAGTTTCACAACTAGTGCTTAGGATTTCCTTCACCTCTCAAACTCTTCCCTCTCTCTCAAATGGAGGACATCTGTTGTTTTTCTGTCATAGAATTCATGGAAAGTCTCTGGTTTGACAGAGTTGTTTTGTGCTCAGCTAAACCTGTCCCTAAAACCCTTACACAACGCTCTCTCACCATCACAGAGTCTCTTCTATACCCTTCATCTACTTATCTCTCTTTACCAACTCCTCCAGATGATGAAATTTCTCCACCGCCTACTTCACCTTTTCCTGAAGATGGAACGATGTCGTCATCAAACTCAGCTCCACTCAATCTACTTGTAATGAAAACACAGCTTTGTTCAATACTTCAATGTATATGATTGTTTTTTGCTTCTTGTTCTTTGAATATCGATGATAAATTTCTTGTCTTTTTCAAGGGTTACTCCAAGAAATTAGGAGATGATAACAACGAAGTGGAAAAGAGAGAAAGGCCAACTAGATTGAACCCTATAACCGGTAGAGTTCGTTCTCATTCTTTTTCACCATCAACTGAGAAACGTCCCAAAAGAATTAGACACACTGCACGTACATCGCGGAGACTGCAGAAATCTATGAGTTGCAGGAGCTTGGAGGAGCTTGAGCTTGAAGAAGTGAAAGGGTTCATGGATCTTGGTTTTGTATTCAATAAAGAATGCTTAACTCCCAGAATGATGAGTGTGGTCCCTGGCTTGCAAAGACTTGGATTGTTCAGGAAAACTATAAACAATACCTCACCTATGGACTGTGGATCAGTAACTGAAGGTGACGATAATAAACCTAGAAAAGAAGAAGAGGAAGAAAAGAAAGGTGCTATTAGGCCCTACTTGTCAGAGGCTTGGATGGTAAGAAGAACTGATTCACCACTGTTAAATCTACCGCTACCCAAAGTATCCACAGCTTCTGATATGAAAAAACTTCTGAGGTTCTGGGCTAGAACAGTTGCAACAGTCATTCATCAGGAATCTTGAAGATATTTCCTCACATTTGTGATCACAGAAGCCTTATCTCACAGAATTTAGTTTCTGCTCTACTAGTTAAGGAAAAATGCTTGATAAAGAGAACCTCATCTACTCAAATCTCGACATGAGATTCTACCACTCAAATCTGTAAATATTCCACCGACAGATGCAACAGTAAAAGAAGAGCTTGTCATATGTTCCATGGATATATGTGTATGTACACATCTAGAAGGAGAAATTTAAATAAGAAGAGTGGTGAAAAACCCATGTTGCTCTTGTTAGTGATTTAACTTGTGTTCATGTTCCATAAACAACTAGTAGCATGTCTTTATCTGTTCAAATCTTAGCAAAAACTGTGACGACCATGGCGGCTTACGAGTGATTGCGGTCTGTGGAGGTGAAAAGAGTCGTACCGCGTGCGTGCTCAGGATGGATAAGAACAATGAAAAACTTGGATTTTAGCATAAGAAAGACTAATGCTGAGCTTGTTTGGTGGGTATAAAAAAAAAGAAAATGGGTATGAAATGAAAGATTGAATTTGGTAAGAGATTATGATTATAGAATCATTATTTTGATGACCTATTTTTGGATAATACCCTATTCCTCTCCTAATCTAGAGGAATGAGTATCATTGTTATACAAGGATGTGCTTGTTACAATTAATTAAAATATAATTAATAAAAATATAATTATTAATTAATTAAAATATTGCAACTAATTACAATATAATTAGTAATTAATTAACTACAATATAATTAATTAAAATATAATTCATTCATTGATTAAAATATTGTAATTATTTAATTACAATATAATTAATTAATTAATTAAAAAATAATCAATTAAAAATAATTATTCATTAATTAAAATATTATTAATTAGTTACAATATAAGTAATTAAAATATAGTTATTCATTAATTAAAATATTGTAATTAAAATATTATTAATTAGTTACAATATAATTAATTAAAATATAATTCATTAATTAATTAATAATTATATTGTAGTTAATTAATTACAATACAATTAATTAAAATATAATATAATAAATTAATCAATTATAATAAATTTTTATTTCTTAGTATTTTTACAAACCAACCACTATCAATAGTAATAGTAATCATTCCTTCCTCTTAACCAACCATCATAATTATAATGATAATATTCATTCTCATTCTTTACTATATTCATTTTCATTTCTATTACCATTTTCTTGTACGAATCAACCGCCCCCTAAAAGAAGTACCGTATGCGTGTTTTGTTTACTTTAGTTCCCCAAAATGAACCGTGCCTAAAATAAAGTCTTGGAACATTATTCTACTGAATCATGCTGTTGATATTCCAAGTCAAACAAAAAGCTGCATGCTCTGAGGTTACAATTACATTTGTTTTCAAAATGTTTTATATGGTATAAAACTCAACTAAAAAGAGATAATCTATTTTCTTTTTTTTTCAAACCAAAAAAGATTTTGGAGATTGTGTAATGCTTACATCTCAATTCATCCTATTTCATCAGATCCGGGATGTGATATGGTTCTGAAGGATAAACTGGATATGGACAGTAGTCCGACTACGAGTTTTCCAACAAGCCTTACAAGGAGTTTTAGGAGCTCTCAAAAAATTAATGAAAGAGACAGAGAAAAAAGCTATATTATTCAAAACAATTTTACCCAATTTCTTGAGAGATATCAAAGTATAACGAGAAATACAAAATGAATTTATTTTCATTTTGAAATATTGCCATGTATCCCTATGAAATGAAAGGAATGTTCAAGTTGAAGCATTTTATTCGAATAAATATAGAGCCAGAATGGATGATTTTATGTCTATTACCCGTTCTTCCTCCTGGATTGAGATCGATCATTCAGATAGATGGGGAAAAACTTATCTTACAACTAGAATCCCTCTTTTTTCCGATCCAGTTCCTCCACCACCGCGAACCGCAGTTAGATTCAGACATGATACATTGTAGAGTAGATCATTCAAACCTTTTAATTCATAGATATGAATTTTAGACCTATGAATGGGGATATTCCTGAAACTCACAAAGAAAAAAAAAGGATGAAAAGAAATTGATTTTTAAGACTTGTGTTGCATTGCATAAGATTGTTAATTATGTGTTTATTTTCCAAAAGCGTAATTATTTATAATGTTTTAAAAATTGAATCAACAAAAAATTAAAATTTAAAGTTTATACAACGTTCAACCGATATTAAACTGTCATAAGATTAATATATAATAAACAAGAAGTAAAAATTATAAGAATAAGTTAAATTAAAATATTTTATTGAAATAAAAAGATTCACCAGTGCCTATTATTATATAATAAACTAATAATAAATCAAATATTATAATTCAAACTAAATATGAATCTAACATAAAACTTAAAATAATAATAAAAATTAAATTTGTATTTTTTTAAAGAAGTTTATGTCTCATCATCATCAAAAGTTTTAAACTCTCTAACGTTAACTAAAAATTCTTAAATCATGCTTTCATCCAAAGTATCTATATTAACTTCTTCTATTGCATTCCAATAAATTATGAATTAGTAGTATATAAAATTAATCTCAATTATAAATTTTTAACATATCATATTTTTAAGTTAAATACGATCAAAATAAGATATAAATTAACCTTCAATAGATGTTCTTAATTCATTCATTCTAATAAAAGCATTTCTTTATAAATTGTTTTTTCAAGTTCATTATAGTCGAGATCAAGTAATAGTTCTTCTTTTTCAATCCAAAAATTAATATGATCAATACAATCAATATAAACTTAATTATACGTTTTCTTCTTATTAAGTGCTTGAGTATATAATATTGAAATTATAAAGTCAATAATAAAAATAAATTAATGAAAAATATAAAAAATTGTTCTTCATTCTCACATTATCAGCAATATAAACAAGGTTATAAAGTCTTTAATGTTTTAAAAGATTTTGTTTGTTTATATGAATACGTTAAATAAAATCCAATTATGTTCATAATTTGATGCAAAAACTATTTGACTGAGTAATCTAATAACGAGTTTTCTTAATGTTGGAGCACTTTCACCGAATAATCTTCACCACTTATCTGTATTTTAAATTAATAATTATAAGAAATAAAATGTATATATTATTAATAAGTAAAGAAGAAGATCTAAAAGTATAAAACTTACTAGGTCGCATTTTTTTTATCATAAGTTTTCTTTTTACAGATGATCTAGCAAAACTTTTTAAACCTTCATCAATAAATACTGTTGCATTTAATCACATTATTTTTATCGCCTGTGATTGCTCTTCAATATAAAAATACCTTTGCATTTAATCACATTAAACATATCAGCCATAATATTGTTTGTACATGTATCTCCACTATATAATTAATAAGGATTGAAAAAAGTATGCTGCTAAGTAGATCCTTTGAATAAGATGCTTATCTCATCATTAGTTAAGAATATCTATACAAGGCTTGTACAATTTCTCCTCCCTTTTAAAAAGATTTATAATTATTTTACAAGCTCTATACATACTATCATATATATAGCCCAAAGACGACTTCTAATTTGAGTCAACAATTATTAACAACCTTATAAGTGGAGCTGCAATCTTCATAATGATTAAACATGCACCCCAAAATTTATTATCTAAAATAATAACACAAACTTCTTTTTCTTTTAACACTCTTTGATAACTTATGACTTGGAAAAATATTTACTTGTCACTAACTTTTGAATTTGTTGTTTATGTTCATAAGCACTTTTTAAAGTAATAAATATAGTTACAAATTTGGTAACAATAAGTGGCATGATCTCAACCCAATCTTCTTACTTTCTTAACTAAGATAAAAATGTAATATGATTATATACAAAAACAATGATCTTAGATGCACCTGATGTAAGACTAAAAGTATGATTCATACCACTAATATCTTTTAAAATAAGATTTATATAATAAACAACACTTAAAGATTGATAAATATGTCCAAATTTTGATTATAGCAAGTACCTAACTAATAAATAATAAGTTGCATATCTGTAATAAAATGCACAACATTCTTTGCTCCAACCCACTTGACAATTTTAGAAAATAATTCAGATAAAGCATGAGCACTTTTTACCATATCAAAAGCATCAACAAACTTAATAAAAGTTGTTCCAATATTATAATAAACCAAGAAATTAATCAAGGTTCTTTGTCTTTAATTAGTCTACCCATCTACAATAATGGTTAATCATGTCGATTCTCAACTTGACTTATATGTATCTGCAATCAACTGACATTCCTTTTTTAAATCTTAAAGTAAAGGTACACAAATGTCATAATAAAACGATACCTTAAATCTTAAACCTATCATTATTGTAGTATCTATTGCTTATTGAAAATATGGTGAATTCAAAGCATTTAAGGGAATACATGAATGATAAAATCATTAAGCCCATATTTGTTTACATCACAAAACATCATCTTTATTAACCAAAATACTTTTTAACTAGGTTGAGAACCATAAATAGTTCTTAGAGGAAAATAAAAATCTATGTCAACAACTTTTCTTTTTTCTTTATCTAATACTTATTATGCTTCATCATCTTCAAAAGATATATTATAAGCCTCTGTATTTCCCTTTCTCTCTTTTTTTTCTTGCTGCTTTCAATAATTTCCAATTATCTCACGTACATTAAGTGGTAATTTTTGGCAATAAGCAATATTACCCTTAACACCAGCAAGATGTTCTTTTATTCTATAAATTCCTAATCCTTTAAATATTCTACCACAAAATATATAATTATACTGAGTATTTCCATCAATATTTGAGAAGAAGAAAAATAATCTCAAGCTGGATCAAACTTGCCACAAGTAGAGGATGCTAAGCTAGATCAAACTTACCACAAGTAGAGAATGTTAAGTTCATTGAATCTTTTTATGATGATTTCATATTTTCCATTATAATTTTAACCTAAAAATTATAAAAGAAATAGTTTATGATATATTACCAAAATAGCCAAAAAAGGATTAAAAGATCTTTTACTTTTTATACAATAAAGAATAACTAAATATTAAAAAAAAGGGTAAAATTTTATATTTATGTTAATTGACTCCAATAAATTAATTTAGAAGCAACTCACTATCATGAAAAAGTAAATTAGTGAATTAAAGGTTATACTAAACTTAATAGCTTATATTGTAGTAAAAAAAAGTAATTAATGTCAATAGGTAAAATATATAACTCAATTTGCAAGTTATTATATATTTATATTATGATTTTCACTTCTAGTAATATCAAATTAAATTTAATGATGGCATAACTAAAAAATTACAGTTCAAATAATGTTAGAAATAAATTATAAAAAATTAAAAAAATACAAAGTGAAGTAATTAGATGGACATACAAACTTGACAAGTAATATTTCACAGACAATTTATAAAACATAATTAGTTAATTATTGCATCTAGATAAACTCAAAATGATCATACACATACACCAAAAGAAGACCAACAACATAATGGTGAACGAAATCAAATCACACTTAGCTCCAACAATTACCAAACTCTTATTGGTTTGCTCCACTTCAAATGGTCAAGTGTTATCTTGCCCAAATATTTCAAGTGTATTTTTCAGTTTTTGAATTTTAGATCAACAAATTAAATACTTCAACAGAGTATATTAAAAATTAGAGATTAAATTGAAATAGAGTTCAAATGTTAAAGAAAATTAATTAATCAGAAGTATGAATAAAGAAGAAATCTCCTATAGTTGGTACTCTTGCAGATGAATTTATCGACTGCCTTATCCTTATATGTTATCTTTTAACATATTTGAACTTTGAATAACCAGTAGACTAAACAAATGTGAACTCTAGAGAAGCATGGATCGACAACTAGAATATGCATTTAACTCCAAAACTCCTTCATCAACAAACAAAAAAAAAAAACTCTTGGATTTCCATCCAGTTCCTGTACCTCACAAGAACCTACAATTTGTTCTTCCCTCATCATCTCTAGTGAGTCAACAGCAACAGCACAAAATTCCACTCGCAAAGTGGGATATTGCTTTAGTTCCTACATGTAAGAAGACAGGTTATCAGCAAATAAGAACAATTATTGGAGTCAGAGCAAATAAAGAGTGGACTCAACTTTCCTCCAAAAGTTCTAAGCTTCTAGTGTTTTATGTAGCCCACTATGCATCAGCCTAATCGCATAATAGCATCTAAATCTCCAAGTTATAGTTGTCACCAAGCGCAAAAATTCATGTTCAGTAGATAAATATGAACAGGAACTTACATGTCTCTCACTGATAGATTTGTGAACCAGATCCTTCAATATGGAATGAACCTTGATCCACAGTTTAAGCGTGATATCAGGCTTTTTAATAGAATCTAACGAAATAGTTCACTAACAATAGCAGACCTAAAAGAAAACGCATGTGCATTAACAAACAATTAGGAATTGAATAATTATTGAAAATTTTGATAAAAGTAACAAGTTTGAGCCTGATATTATTGGAATTAGATACCATTTCTTACGAAACGCCTAGTATCATTATGAGGGAAAAACAAAGGATGCTCAAATTTTAATATTAATTTTTATTCAAAAAAATTGACATTAATTCATATGCCAGAGAGAGCAACTTTAGATTGTAGTAATTGTTGGATTACGAAAATAGATTTGATAGAAACAGATCCATAACATTCAAGCAACGTATTGGCTAGGTGTAGAAAGTACAAATACAGAGGATGAGGAAAGAAATGGCAGACATACTACTTGCTTAACCATGGAAAGACCAGACAAAAGAGAAGGGGCTTTCAGATGGTAACATCAATGTCAATACATGGAATCAGTCAGGTTTTTACTTTGGAGCCATCTTATTTTGACTCCATAGGTAGGTCAATCATGTGACAAGGAGCAAAGAGAAAGATCAGTAAATGAACTGTAGTTTCTGATGGGAATGACTGATATGCACATGAATTACTGTAGTTTCTGATGTGAATGACTGATATGCACATGAATTCATACCGAATCCACAGCTGCCTAGGCAGGACCTCTGACTATCACTATAGTAGATTCAATGAGACAACGATAACATGCTGTGGTTGATATCCATCAGCTTCAGTTATTAGTTTTCGTACATTATCCACCAAAGGATGCTTGTAAAATTATAACCTGTTCATAGCCTCTCAAAATTATATACTACATTACACAACTTGGCCATCGTGAAGAAAACTATCTCGACGAGCCAACTCAGTGTATTACTTGAAGCTTTCATGTTCCTGGGAAAAAACCGGTGGTTGTGGACTCTAAGAGAGAGTCTGTAATGGATTCTGGTATAAAGAGACAAGAGAATCGGAAACAATGGATTTGTATATATTTCTGGAAACAGAGATTACAGGTACTGGGAAAACAGAGTAAAGAATGTCAGAGTTACAGGAGGATTGAGAACAGAAAAGCTCGGCACAGCATTGTGCTTAGCAAAGAAAGAAGAAGGCCAAAGCAATACAAGCAATCACCTCCAGTCTCTCTCCTACCTCCGGGGTTATTTATGCTACCT
>JANIJF010000004.1:60419511-60431404 GCA_024520955.1 Erythroxylum bequaertii
TCTTAACCAACTATCATAATTATAATGATAATATTCATTCTCATTCCTTACTATATTCATTCTCATTCCTATTATCATTCCCCTGTACGAACCAACCGCTCCCAATTCTTCGGACAATGCATGGTCGTCGTCTTGCGAGAACAAGGCCATGTGTTGACAGGTTTGTTACAACTCGTGCAGTCATTTATAGAAAGTATTAATTACGAGTCCAGATCTTCTGTCCAGTTTTACCCTATCTTATTCTGTCTCATAAAATCTCACTCATTTATTTTGCAAGCCCCACAAGGATTTTATGTGAGACCCACATAAATAAATGGTTGAGATTTATTAGATACAATAAGATACCATAATATTGGGCAGAGGATCTGGACTCATTAATTACTAGCTTACCTCGTAGTCCTTGTGCATGCAAAACAAAGGTCCAAAACCAGTAAAAAACCAAAATCGTTGTGAATCAATCTCTATGCTTTTATATCTCAATGATCCAATGTAGTTTCCTTAAACTTTGAAATGGTAAGTTGTTCATGACCATGACCATAATTGAGGTTGATTCGAATGAGTGGGCATAATGATTTGAAAACAAAGTGGATTTAGATAGCCCTGGTGTTGGTGGTGGGTTACACGTAAGGATAGATTGTTCTTGCAGAATCAAGGCTTACTTGATTAGCATAATCCACAGCTAGTCTAATCTAATAGAATCAATGTCACTAAAAGATATATTATTCTTTATCATTATGATGCAAAATGAAACTAATTCTATAATTATTGACTTTGTTTATTATCGATTATACCATATTTTCTTAAAAAAATAGTTTTATAATAAAAATTAATAACTTATAAACTATATATTTACAACTAATAATTAAAATTTGTCAAATTTAATTCAAATGACATTTAGAGACTTTTTAAGTCACGAGATTTTTTGGGTGAGTCCGAATTATCGGTGACACCTTTAAACTATTATCACACTCAGATTAATCTTAGCTTGTACCTTGCGAGACTTTGAAGGGTAACTCAATACTACCACCAAATATTTAACACTACTGCATACAAAAGTAAACTCGAATCTCCAATCTTGCTTAAGCAAAAACCAACACCTTATCTCTAGACTTAGGTGCTCAGTAGTAAGAGCGGATCTAGAAATTTTTTTAAATAGGAACAAAATTTTAATAGGGGTAAAATTTTATTTTTATATAGAGATAAAACTTAAAATAATAATTTTTTTTTGCATGAAATTTACCCCATTATGGCTCCGACCCTACTCGGCAGTACTAACACAGTATTTATTATATAACAGAGATAACAGTACTTGATAGGCCTGAATTGTACATGACATAGGTTAAATTTATTACTTATATACTAAAAAAAAATGTTAGGGTCAATGACTCAATTGTGCAAAAGTACATTATTATTTCTGTTTTGATTATTTGTTGTGCGGAATGATATGAGAAATAGGGCTAATGGGTTTGGATCTCCAGAGCCCACATACAGACTAATCGATCTAAAGCTTCGTGGCCTGATGGTCCATGACTAGTGAACCATTGCGTTGTATCTTTAAGTATGAAGGGCCTCCACTAAAAGTTTTGGGCTTGAGGCTTTATTACTCCTTCAAGAATTGCCATCTAATTAATGTTAATTAACAAGTTTTACTTGACTGATTAAACAGTAAAAATTTTAAGCCGTCAATTTAATATATTTTAATGTCTTTTATAATTAAAAATTGATTAATTTGTTAATTAATTAATTAATTTTTTTAATTTAATAAGTTCTTATAAATTAAAATAAATCAATTAATTTTTATCTAATAATTTATTTTTTAATTAAACTTTAAATTATTTGTTAGATAAAAATTCTCTTTTATTCATATTTCAAATTATTTAATTTTATTTAATCTTTAACCAATTTTATGATAATTTAGTACTAGTTGAACCTTTTAAACCTTAAACTTCTTATCTTATTGGTTTAACTTCCGGTCTAGTTTTTAAAACATTCGCTTTACTCAGGACCGTCAAAAAGAAGAGTTTTGATTAATGCTCCTTCCCAATTTTGACTAAGAGTCTTCATTTCTTCTTTTTTAATGTGAGAGAACCATTAAAAGAGATGTAAATTCAGTTATTTGGTAATAATTAAATCTTTAGTGTGGAAAGAAGGATTAATTAATATCTATTTACTTTAAGTGAAGATGTTAATTAAAAAACTTATTAAAAATTTATTTAGACTAATAATTTCTCCTTATAGTGAATAATTAATCTTCTTTCTAAATTTTGTTTCAATATTTTTTATAAGAGAAAAAAAAAGAAGGTTAAGAAAAGCCGAGTAGAGATGATCAAGAATGATATGTCTTATTTTGAACTTACAGAGAATATTCCCAAGATACAAAACTTTGACGTACCATAATATGAATAAAAAATCTCATATGAAGAGATTCTTGTTGTTCTTATAATCCTTTAGCATCTTTCTCTCGTATTAAACTTAAATATTTTCATACTTAACCTTATTATTATTTTCTTGTAATGTCTTTTTTATCTTTATCATATTATTTTTACTTATTTTATATTTTATTTAATAAGTTTTTATTTTTATTATGATTTTAATTTTATTTTTTCACGTGGGTCATTCGTAAACACCTTTTCTACCAATTAGGAATAAGGTTACACGTGCTACTGGACCTCCCGAATCCTGTGTATCAACAAAATTTTTTATTTTGTGAAATAATCATTAAAAAAAGTGTTTAAACCACTTTTCTTTGAAAATAATAAAACCAGAAAAAGAGCTTATTCATATCCACAAGTGAAGATGTTAAACATTGTAATTAAGTTAATACTAATAAGATCCTCAAGTTGAACACAGACAAATTCGAACTAATAATTGCATAAGCTAATGAAGTATCATTATTTACTAATTTAAGTATATTGTGTTCCAATCACTGATCCACATAATGCGAATCCTATCTTCAGAATAGGCTTATTGCATTCTGAACCACATCTTTATATAAGCTCATAGATTTATCTCACTAATCACTATCATCACCAACCAACCATCCAACCACATACCTTTATATGGCTTAAGAACTAATGGCTCTCATCTCAGAGTTGGCGCAATATAAAATCAAATCGTGCTTGATGGTTGCACACCAGTGAACAAAAGATAGACAAAGTAGTGCCCCAACTGGAAGATGATTGTGGACGATCGAATTCAACTCATGATTGAGACCATTTTCGCCAAGCATTTTAAAATTTTATGCCTATATGCTTCACATAATGCCATTATCTTTTGAGTTTCGTATTAAATACAAATTAAGAGATAAGTAGATCAATCCTTAATCATATTACAAGCAATGTGTTAAGATTTTAATTACACGAAACAGCCTCCAATACTTTGTAATAGCATATGCCATTCCGTTGAAGAGTGGTATGGACTCAAACGAATTGAATGAGTAAATTTTATCAAGTATGCACATGCACCTATAAAGCTACGTTAATATACTATTTGGTTCTGGGAATCATCACGTGAAGATCACCAGCACAAATCAAGCAAAACTGCCGGTATTTGTAGTTCTTGACAACTCCAGCTCAAAGTGTGACCAAAATGAGTTATTGACCGTTGAATTTGATGGTTTATACATCAAAAGGCTCAAAAGAATCAATTTTTATCATATCATTATGTTCAAGCTCTCTCCCTTATCCAAATACACGATAGGCCCCTACTTTGCTGGCGATCGATTAGACTCCCTACCTAATTGTTGAGTCTATATTTGTTGTAAGAGATTGAATTAGAGTCTCTGTTTTCACTAAATCAAAAATTAGATTCTTCTATTCATTTTTGTATAATTTAAAATTGATAATATTCTAATTCTTTACGTATAATTATCAGCTCGAATGCACAAAATTTCCAGTTTTGCGTAAATTTGAAGATGATTATAATTTAGGTAGACTTCCCTTTATCCTTACTGCCTCTTCCACCATTTCCAATCTTGTGAATGTGTTGGTAAGATGATATGTACCGTACGGTATTGAATATGGGATTCCTGATTATTATTGAAAGTGGCAAATGAGAACCTTACGCTATAAATATAATAATCCTGAGCATGGCTGGAAGTGGACCCTGAAGCGTGGTGGCGTAGGCGGAGCGGCCGAAAGGTCAAAGAAAGTGGCGTAGTGGAGAGGTGCTGAGACAGAGCACACGGAGAGAGAGAAGGAGGCTTTCAAGCTTCTATTTCCCTATTGCTTTCAAGTTATAATTGTGCCGACCTTACCCACTTCTGTTCATTGTTCTCCTATATAAGTGTTGTAAACTCCCCGAGTTGGATCACACCAAACCCAAAAGAAAACAAAGGAACAATGTCCACCACCACCTACGCGTACTTCACCAGTTCAAGCCTCGTATTTCTGTTAATATCGTTACTGATCCTAAAGTTTTCTGTTGGTACACCTGTTGTTCCACTTCTGACATATGTTATTCTGTTACATTTGTGTCTTTACACGGTTGGATGTTGGTTTTGATGTTTTAAGTCTTAGCCAACCAAGCTCTGACTGTATTATATATAAATGGCCTTACTAGTATAGTACTCTTATCTGTTCTGTCTCAGGCAAAAGCGAGCTCCAGTTGAATTACTATGCAGAGAGTTGCCCAAACGCTGAAGAGATCATCAGAACTGAGGTTATCAAGCTGTACCACAAACATGGAAACACAGCTGTTTCGTGGGTTAGGAATCTCTTTCACGATTGCATTGTTAAGGTACGTAAAGTAATTAAAACACGGTAACGATCAGTGAGCATAAGCTTATATAGAGTGTTGAAGCTATTGGTGATAATGGTGGTGTGTGCAGTCATGCGACGCGTCCCTCTTGTTAGAGACAGTAAACGGGATTGAATCAGAACAAGAGTCTGAGAGGAGCTTTGGAATGAGGAACTTCAAGTATGTGAAAACGATTAAAGATGCACTTGAGAAGGAGTGTCCTTCGACCGTCTCTTGTGCAGATATCGTTGCTCTTTCGGCTAGAGATGGCATTTTAATGGTAAGAAGTCCTCTTGTGCAGATGTTGAGAAAGAGTGTCCTTTGACCGTCTCTTGTGATGTAGTTGGGAGGGCCAAAAGTAGAAATGAAGACTGGGAGGAGGGACAGTACGGAGAGCTACGCGGCAATCGTCTCTGACTCGATCCCTAACCACAACGACAGCGTTTCGTCTGTACTCTCTCGTTTCCAATCTATTGGAATTGACACTGAAGGCACTGTCGCACTTTTAGGTAATAAAAAGTAAATTATTTAAAACAAAGGGATTGTATTTTAAAATTTAAAATTACTGACTGAGAAGTGATTTGGGTCGCAGGTGCTCACTCAGTGGGTCGAGTGCATTGTGTAAACTTGGTGCATAGACTCTATCCAACAGTGGATCCAACAATAGACCCTGACTACGCAAAGTACCTTAAAGGTCGGTGTCCAACCCCAGACCCCGACCCAAAGGCAGTATTATATGCAAGAAACGACCGTGAAACACCCATGATTCTGGACAACTTTTACTATAAGAACGTATTGAGCCACAAGGGACTACTTACACTAGACCAACAACTGGCTTCTGATCCACTTACATTGCCCTTTGTCCAAAAGATGGCTGCAGATAACACCTACTTCCATGACCAATTTGCTAGAGCTTTGTCGTTATTGTCTGAGGGCAATCCACTGACTGGTGAAAGTGGTGAGATAAGGAAGGATTGTCGCTATGTGAACCGCAAGTAAGCTAGCCATTTGGTAGAACCAATAAAATGGCAAAACGCACGTGTTATGTGTCAAGTGTTTTCACATCGAAGCAAATGTAATGTAAATTTATAATGGCCATAGTTTTTTAATATTCCCCTGAACAAATTCTTCACAACGAAACAAAATCCAGCAAACGTCCCATAAAAGACGGTTTTTCAGTTTCCAACTAATGATTCTGATATTTTTTTGATCCCAGATAAAGGCTTGAAAGATAAAATATGTAACCAATATACCAATATATACTAAATTTCAGAAAATTCAGAACACAAGAAAAATATTGTGCTTACCTCAACAACAACAAAAGCTTCTTCCATTTTTTTCAGCCTTATAAGTAATTCTCCAGCAGCTTCCACAGTTTCAGCGGTATCTCTTATATACTGGACAATATAAAGTTACAATGTTCAAGATGGCAACATAAGATACAAAAAAAAAAGACGCAAATTTTTTAAACAATGTGCTGATTGTTTGCATTCAAAGCAGACGTGGTATGCATTGAACAACGCAGAGACGTCTGCGTCAAACGCAGAGGAGTCTGCGTTTAACGCGAACGTCTGCCTTCAACGCAGAAAAATAAACTTTCAAGAGAAGATGAAAAATATAAAGAAGAGATAATATTAGAAGAACTAACTTGTGTCTTGAGAAGATGAGAGTGATTGATGAACAGAAGAAACAGAACAGAAGCCGGCTAGTGGTGATTGATGAACAGAAGAAACAAAACAGACGTATTTGAGGCTTTTCTTTACGTAAGTGACGGAAAATTAGCTTCTCGAAAAAGCTAAAATTTTGGGCTTTTCTGAAAAACTTCAATTTTTAGTTTTTGAAAAAGTTGTATTTGAATTTTAAAAAAAGCTATTTCTACTTCAAAAGTGTTTTTGAAGTTTACAGTCAAACACGTACTTTTTTCTTTAAAATAGCTTTTGTGGTAGAAAAAAGTACTTTTGGACCCTCTAAAAGCTCAACCAAACGGGCACTTAATCACAATCTTGTATTTTTAAAGCTTATTGCGTACCATTCTTATGTCTTAGAATTTTAATTTTAATTTTTATTGTAAAATATTTTGATATTCTTTATTTAATTTTCATATTTATTACTTTATCACTATAAGAAAAATATCATTTAGCGACGGATATTATCGACGGAAAATATTTGGATTCCGTCGGTAATAACGTTTTCCGTCGGTAATATAAATTAACGACGGAATCAACCGACAGATAAAGGTATTGTTAAAACAGTCGTAGGTAAATTTACTGACGGACATTTTGCGTAACCGTCGATAAATATGCTAACGGTTGACTGTGACCGTCGGTAAATTTGCCAACGGACTTTTCCTTTCTGTCGGAATATTTGCCGACGGTATTAGTTATTTTGTCGGTAAAATTTTCGACAATTATGATCGACCGTCGGTGAGTATATCGACGATTTAGCAAATCCTGACTGTAAAGTTGGCGACAACTGTTAATATTATCGACAGTCCCTCTTTGCTCCATTGGTAAATATCTTACATTTTACCAACAGTTTGTGATGTTCCGTCGATGATTATAATAAAAAGATCCAGTCATTTGTCTTTTAAAACATAAAAGGGATGATAAAAATTATATTTTCAATGAAGCAAAGAGATGCAAAATGACTACGCTGTAAAATATAGAAACAGATACAAATTCGATTAAAATGTGTAAAAAATCATTGTTGACATTGTCAAAAATAAAAGGAAATGAGTGTAAAAAAATGAATACATGCTAAAGCTTCTCTTCAATCTCCTTAAAAATAGAAATACTGCCAACAAATAAGTTCCTACAACCAAGCAATAATCAATAAGATCTTAGCCAGTAAAATTACAAATCTATCCCATACAAGACCCAATTTTTATTCCATGCTATAAGTTGCAACGTGATAAATCTTTATGATATTAACACACAAACAAAATAGTTCAACATTAAACATTTATGAATCTATGGTTTGTGACCATCTTGAGAAACTGAAGTTGTTTAGTTACAAATACTTATTTGTGCTTTTCGTGGGAAAAGCCAATACTAATTTGTCTCTCGTGAATTGCTATCCATGTTGTTGTTTCTTATTTATATTTTCTGTTGATCTTATATTAAAGTTATTTGTCTTGGTGAAAATTCTACATTGACAAAGAGCTTAGATGTACTTGGTTACTTGCAATATGTATGTATACCAATTACTTCATTTCTTCAATAGTTTTGACAATTGTTTACCCCTTACCTATCAGACATTCCTTGTTCGTCATTTTCACTTAAGTGTTTGTTTTCTGGTGTCACTAACCAGGATTAGACTATGGGTTATTGCGTCTGAAACAAAACGAGTAGACCAAATTACCTAATAGCAAACTATCGCTTACATTGTCAAAATCATTACCTTACTTCATATTGGCTATTAATAACTACATGCATGATTAATAGATATGATAAACTAGAGTACAATCATTGTCACAATGCCACTTTAATTATATGAATGTTCACGTAGTCGATTCATATAATCAAGTAACTTCCTTTCCTACCAGGGTCGTTCCTATCATTTTATAGGCCCTGGGCAAAATAAAAAAAAGCCTCAATAAATTGACAATATATTTAATTTTACATGTTTGTATGAAACATAAATGACGCAATTTATAAGTTTACATAATCAACTAAATATTAAATGATCATAACACTAACAAATACATTAACAAATATACAGAGGATCATAATTTATGAAAAACAAATTCTCCGTGTATTTCTAGATGCAAAATCATTAATAATATTATCAATATCAATATTATCCAACATATCCTTCTCAATACATAACATAGCTAAAACATTCAACTTTTTTTTGTGACATTGATGGTGCTGGATCCCGTTTCCGGAACCCAACTCTCTTGACCATCATACCATCGTACTCAAGCGTGGCTCCTTGCTTAACACGATTTCTCATCAGTTTTTTTTTTCACACATCTCAACCTCATTCATACACAATTTCATATTCCTCTCAATATCATCCATACATAAATCACTTGAACTATAAATCCTTAACAAGCGACTAAACCCTGAAATTTACAAAAGTAGTTCAACACATAACATATACAACTCGGGAGTGATGCCTTGACTCGCTTCACTCCATCTCTTGCTCAAATACCTGAAGGTGGAGAGAAAGGGGGGTGAGCTTGGGAGCTCGTGGGAACAGGTTTATAACAAAAGAACGAGCAAAACATTTTCAAAAACCTCATTGCCATTGCATATTTTTGAAACCATAATAATTTCACATTTTGCAAATCATAAAATATTTATTTCGTGAAATCCTTAATTCGTCAAAAACTCACATAGTACAAATCATGAATGCATTCATCATGACAATTCACAAATGCAATGCACAACAATTGGCTCGAGGGTCCATGAAACGAAATGAGGAAACCGAAGTTAACCTCATGAACAGAATGAGTCCATTCGGAGCTCATAAGCCACAAGCGGGCAGCCGGGAGAAGGCTCTTGTCAACGTGCACGTGACGAACAAAATGGTTCCACTCTCACCCAAACAGAAGCACATAATCATGCTCAGAATCGTTTTATTAAAGTGATATGCTTTCATGCTTTTTTTTCTTTCTTTTCATTCATACAAAATGCCATGACAGATATCAAGGCATAACAAGATCAGAATTATTATAAATTCTCAGCCAATCATTTTCAAACAATTAGTCCCATATTCACTCAAGATGTTATGCATCTTTCAATGCATAACATAAAACACATATTCACACATAGGCAAGAATTTTTCCAATCACACAATAATTGTAATTACATCACCCACCTAATTAGCTTTAGAAAACCAAGTTACGCTTGCCCTTTCCTTTGTTCTTGGCTAGGATTCCCTTGGTCCCCTACAATAACCAAGGTTCCAATCAAAACCATCATTCCCATCAAATTCATAATTTAAAAAGAAAAATCATATTATTTCAACAAATACAAAATTGAACTCAAATCTAACGTACCCATAACCCATCTAGGTTAGAAAACGTTAAGACCTAGCTTGAAAACCCTAAAATCAATTAGGTTCCCCTAATCCCTCTTCTTCCAACACAAACCCTTTCCCTTAACAGAGCAAAAAGAAAAGCTGGTTAACCAACCTTAACAAGTTGATTTTCTCTTCTTTCCTTCTTTCACCGAAACCTTTCTCTTCTCTCTCTAAATTTTCTTTTCTCACTGTTCTCCCTCTTGAATTCACGTTTTTCTACTCTTAACAAGCAAAATAGTGCATCCTTTTTCTATTTCTACCCTTAATGAGCCCAAAAAGTCCATCTTACCCTTCCTTATAAGCTTATGCATCTTTTATGCTCAAGTGATCTCCCAAAAATGTCCTTGAACATCCTTATTACATCAACACTTTACTTCCACCTATCCATTCAACAAATCCTACTAACCTTGACACCATCATAGTATAGTTCCAAAAATTAATCTATCTAAATTCCAATTTTTTTTTGAAATCATGCTTACCTAAAGAAAAATTTTCTAGGGTCCAACAATTAGATACCAAGAGGCAAGACTAAGGAAAAACATACAAAAATTTCACCCTGATCCAAGCTCGTTTGGACATCGATCGAGGCTAGACCAAATTTTGATATGCACTTTCTATCTTTGGCATAAAGAAGTCTAATAATGATCACCAAATTGTGACATAATGCAAACTGGTATACAAGGAGGGCTAGATAGAAAATACTAAGTTAGAGAGCTCAAAATCAGATTCTAAACCTTAGATATCAAGAGGCAAAACTCAGGAACAACATACTAAAATTTCATCTTGATTAGAGGTCATTTGGTCATCGATCGAGGCTAGAGCGAATTTTTATATACGCTTTTCTCTCTTCTAGGCACCTTTCTCTCCCCCCACCCCAGATTGACTAGAAATAAACACAATTATCAAGGAAGTTATTTGGCACAACAAAATCTAATAATCCTCACCCAAATATTGCATAATACAAACTCTTATACAAACAACATACAAAAATTTGTACCAAATTAGTACTCGTTTGGACATCGATCGAGGCTAGAGCAAATTTTGATATGCACTTTCTCTCTCTTCTAAGCACTTTACTTTTTGGCACAAAAAAATATAATAGTTATTACCAAAATATGACATAATACAAACTCGTATAGAAAGAACGCCAGAAAAAATATTGAGTTAGAGAGCTCCAAATCTGATTCTAACCGTTGGATGTCAAGAGGCAAGACTCAGGTACAACATACTAAAATTTCATCCCGACTAGAGGTCGTTTGGTCATCGAATGAGGCTAGAGCAAATTTTGATATGCACTTTCCACTCTTCTCGGTGCTTTTATCTTTTGCACAAAAAAGTCTAATAATCAACACCATAATATGATATAATAGAAAATCGTACACAAGGAGGGCCAGACAGAAAACACTAAGATAGAGAGCTCCAAATCAGATTCTAATCGTTGTATGTCAAGAGCTAAGACTCAGGAACAACATACTAAAATTTCATCCCGATTAAAGGCCGTTTGGTCATCGATCGAGGCTATAACAAATTTTCAAATGAACTTTCTCTCTTTTCTAGGAACTTTTCTCTTCCCTAAAACACAATTATCAAGGAAGTTATTTGGCATAAAAAAATCTAATAATCATCACCCAAATATTGTGAGAGCTTCGAATCATATTCTAACCATCAGATGTCAAGAGGAAAGACTCACGAACAACATACTAAAATTTCATCCAGATTAGAGGTCATTTGGACATCGATCGAGGCAGGAGTAAATTTTGATATGCACTTTATCTCTCTTCTAAGCACTTTTCTCTTTGGCAGAAAAAATCTAAAAGCATCACTGAAATATGACATAACACAAACTCGTATACAAGGAGAGCTAGACAGAAAATACTAAGTTTGATAGCTCTAAATCAGATTCTAACCATTGGATATCAAGAGGCAAGACTCAGGAACAACATACAAAAATTTGACCCTGATCAGAGCTTATTTGTCCATCGAATGAGGCTGGAGCAAATTTTGATCTGCACTTTTTCTCTCTTCTCAGCTCTTTTCTCTTTGGCATAAAAAAATCAAATGATTATCACTAAATTATGATATAATACAAATTCGTATAGAAGTAGGTCCAGATAGAAAATATTAAGTT
>JANIJF010000004.1:60431504-60441610 GCA_024520955.1 Erythroxylum bequaertii
TATTATAATCATTAAAATCATTATTAAATGCAAACCTTGCTGGAGGTTGAATTTGGAAAGGCCTATGTTATATTAAGCTAATTATCATATCGATTAATTAATTAAGTTCCACAACAGCTAAATCAATTTCCGATTATCGTCTTAGTTTTCGGTTCGTCTCAGTTTTCGCCTCGTCTTACGTTTGTCTGTGTACTTTGTCTTACTTTTAATAATTATCTTAATATAAGAAACGCTTTTCTACATTAAACCGCTTCATATTAAGCTAATTATCATATCGATTAATTAATTAAGTTCCACAATAGCTAAATCAATTTCCGATTATCGTCTTAGTTTTCGGTTCGTCTTAGTTTTCGGACACCTGTTGACGTCAGAAAGAAAGAAAAGTAATTTTTTTTTCAATAATGTGTTGATGGTGCAACAGAAAGTGAAATTTTGTGGTGGGATTACTTAATTTAGAGCAATTCTGAATCTATCATTTGAAAGTTGACAAGCTTTGTGTTGGACAATTCATATTGCAAGTTGCATGTTAGTGTAATTGTACTGTAAATCATTGAAAGAATCACGAAACTACAAGTTGGTAAATTAAATTGAAACTAAGTTTGAATTTAAAGAATTAACTCAAATAATTTGACTTACTTCAAATCAAATTATTATTAATTAAAAAACTTAAACAATTCGACTTACTTAATCATAAAAACTTTAATCCGACTAGTGTTTTTTTCTTTCTGGTCTAGACCAGGGTATCTATCGGCAAACCCAGTGATTAATCTCTTCACTAGTTTGTAGGCACTTCATAAAGTGGGACAGTTGGTCCAAGGATTTAAGGTTGCTCCATACCTAAAGTCAAGGATCAAACCTCTGACCTTTGGTTAAGGATGGATGAGTTCCTTCCACTCAGCCACATCCCTTGGCTTACTAATGTTTTAATTATATTTACTTTAATAATTCTTATTATTAAAAACTATCCGATTTATTAATTAATCGGTTTACTTTTGTAAATTAATCAATTTTTATAAATCAAAATAAACTGATTAACTTTCATTAACTGTCTCTATCTTTAATTAAACTTGAATTTTTTCGTTAGATTTAAACCAATGTTTTAAAAACCGAATTAGTTCGAACGGTTTAACAATGAAAGCTTTGAATCGACCAAATTTTTCAGTTCAATTTAGTTTAATAATCTTCATTGTTAAAATTCGATTAATTAGTTAGTTTTTGTAAATTAATTAGTTTTTATAAACTGATTAATTTTTATTTAACAGACTTCTTTTTCAATTAAAATTTAATTTTTTTATTGATGAGGATAGTATTCATCTGTCATTTTTTAAATTCTTTAATTTCATTCGATCTAACTAATTTTATGATGAAACCTAAACTCCTTATCTTATCGATTTAACTTCTACATTTTTAAAACATTGATAAAAATAATGTTCTTCGCTAATCCTATTTGAAATTTTTCATTTTTGTTAAATTTTTATTGTCTATTAGTTCTACGATGCTCTAATACTCCTTGAACTTTTAAACTTTTTCTCTTATCGATTTAATTTTCGGTCCGATTTTTAAACATTTGAATTTATTTTCATCTTTATATAAAGTTATATGTAAGTTTTTTTTATTAACTTCAATTTAAATATGACAAAATAGAATATAACTTTAGCAAATAATAATTTTAGAGTAGATATAATAACTCGTCAATTGAAATTTTAATTAATAATTTAAATTTAAATATCACTTAACCTTTGTCAAAAATTAAAAAGTCAATTAATAAATTCAATTTAAGTATAAGTATATAACATTTATTTTCTTAACAAGAAGTGTTAAAAAGTAGAAATTTAGCATAAGAGGCTTTATGAGAAATGTTTTCTTACACTTTTAAATAAATTTTTTTAAAAATAAAATTTTCAATTATATATTAATTAAATCATACAGTATAACACAATAATTGATAATTATATCAAGTAAAAATCAAATGTTAGATTCATATAAATGAACAAAACGACGGTTTATTGTGTCCAGGAAAAAACAAAATAAAACGAAGTTAATGGAAAGACCGAAAGAGTGAGCGGTCCAGCTGATTCTAAACGTACTTTTCAACTGTGGCTAAAAATAATGATCTGACATTTTTGGCGATCTCTTCAAACA
Source organism: Erythroxylum bequaertii (assembly GCA_024520955.1). Lineage (NCBI taxonomy): Eukaryota > Viridiplantae > Streptophyta > Magnoliopsida > Malpighiales > Erythroxylaceae > Erythroxylum > Erythroxylum bequaertii. Next base: position 60,433,647 of record JANIJF010000004.1, read on the forward strand.
TACTAGAATAGGAAAGGCATGGGTCTATGATTGAAGTGGCTGGAAAATGTTGGGCAAGTACAAACTTATGACCACTAGAGTTTGCAATGGGTTCGAGTCAAGTTCGATTCCGGCCCGATTTAGAATAACCAATTAAACAGTTTTTAACTTCTTATAATTTTTTAATTTGGTGTTAAAATTTTAAATCTAATAATTAATATTTTAAAAATTTATACAAATTAAGTTAAAAGATTAATTTTGTTATCAAAGATTACGTGGTTGCTTACTGTTTAGTTATATGAATAAAAACAATATTTTAATTTAATTTTTATAAAATTTAATTATTATTATTATTATTATTATTTTGTTGAAAGTAATCGTTACCGTCGCAAAAGACAAAACATTGAAAGGAAAGGCCTTGAAAACTAACCCAAGCCAATAAGTTTATCTTGTACGCCCGAAATCTACTAGCCTTTCGCCCTTAACGACAAAAGAGACAGAACAATCTAAATGTAAAATGGAGTCTAAGCAAGACAGACGAACAGTCCAGTGATGTAGGTTTACATGTAATAAGACTATCCTAGCTAATGAGTGAGCCGTCTTATTAACAATCCTACGCGTTTATTGAGAGAATAAGTGAAGGAAATGTCTCTTGATTGATAGACAGTCAAGAACTAAAATTTCAATCTCAGATCGATGTGAAGAAAGAGTTAGAATCGTTTAATAAATTAATTATTAATTTTAAAATATCAAAATGATATGTTATTTTAAAATATCTTCTCTTGTTGTCCTTTTCTATTATTCATGAAAACAAGATCGACACTGCCTGGGAATATAGCTTGGGCCCCAGTTATTGTCTTATTGAAGTCCAAACAAGAATCGGGAGTGCTTGTTTTATCTCCAGATTTTGGACACACTGTACACTTTCACCTAACCGCATGGACCGACGGCTCTCGTTACTCAAATACACTCAACAACAGCGCATGATTTTGACAACTATGGTCCACGTGACCTCTCCCAAGAATCAGCACTTGTTGTTTGACGGGTTTTGCTAATAATATTTTAAAAATCAGTTCTTAAATTAAATTAATAAAATAAAAAATTTATAGTTTACACGATTTAAAATTGCCATAAAATTAATTAAAGATAAAATAAAATTGACAAATTTAAAACAAGATTTAAGGATGGTTGGGTCGGCTGTGTTAGGCCCAGGCCCATCTTTACATGACCACAGCCCATTCATAGGAGTTAACCTCCCATGCAAACACAATGATCTGCATGAAGACCTAAACCTAGCATCCACGCCATATATAAGGTACTATTCTACCATGATACAGGTACGACAATACAACCCTAGTTTTCCTTCGTTCTCTTCAACCGATTTACTCTCAAAAGACTAACTTGAGTGTCGGAGGGACCTTCCGGGAACCAACCCCCGGCGAGCCTTTACTTGTTTTGCAGGTGTTCGGCAGCCAAAGCCATACAGCATTATGGATCCAAACAATGATGTTCAGCCCCAGCAAAATCCGACAGAACCAAATCTAAATATAAAATATAAAACTCAAAGAAAAATATTTAAAAAATTTATAAAAACGAAAAAAACCTATTTATGCGAGACTCTGTATCTGAATCTTACCACGTCAAAATCTTTTATTAAGAGTTATGTACCCAATAAATTCTAACGGAGTCTATGATTCTCAATGACCTTTCCTCACTTTTCGCGGAATCAAAATACATCAGCCGACACTAGAAGGTCCAAAACGCCCATAAACACAATGCAACAAGCAACCTAAACGACGACTTGGAGCACATACCCTATGGTTTTCAGAATTTTGGTCTTTTCTAGGCCTAAAAACCGTCAAAAGAAACGTGCATATACTACTTAAAAAACAGCACCTATTGTTTATGTCTTAATTATTCTAAGATATCAATATCCAATCAAATTGTTCGCTTCATCCAGAAAATTACTAACCTACAGTGAAGTGTACTCAAAACTTCCAACCTGGGTGACCTCCCCACTCCCAATCTTCCACCTGGACCGATCGATCAAAAAAAAGATTAATCGCGATGATTAGATGTATGCCCACCAAAACCTGGGGCCCATTTCAGACCCCCAGGCCCCACCACATGCATTTTCTATTTCTACACAACTCATGCACCGAAGACAGCATGCTCGTCATCAGTATGTGAATGTTCGCGTGGGCCAGGGTCATGGTCGCACGTGCTTGCGTGGCAGGGTTGCTGCAAAGCTGACGTGGCTTAAATGTGTGCGTAGTGCGTAGTGCGTAGTGCGCACCCCTCTTTGGCTTTTCTTTTGACAATAAGTCACGTGCAGCCTTGTCTTCGTTGTACGTGTCTACGATTGAGAGCTTCTCTTTAGGCGTCCTGTTTGGTGAAAATTATAAAATTTTTAACGAAAAGTTCACGCTTTTTCTAATCGCGTGTAAACACGCGTTAAAGAGATCGGGGCTACGTGGTTATTACAGTCAACAAAAAGCCCGTTGAAATGCGTGCGCAAAAAGCAACTTTAACATTCACACAAAGCCCAAATGCGGTTAACCTTTAAGAAACAGATAGTAATTTTACAGTTTTCGATTAAATGAAAATAGAAATATATAATTAAAAATTTTATTTTTATTTATTCACGAGCTGTCTTACAACGGTCTTAATTATAAAAAAGTACCTTTAAATTATTCACATTTAAATTAATCTCTACTCGAATCAGGTTAAATTGTAAAAAATAAAGTGTTAGTCAAATAGATTTTTCTATTTTAAGAGCTCGAATTCGAAATTCTTAATTAAAGGATAAGAGTAATGAACCGATAATACCAACCATATTTAGTAAATTATTAGCATCATTATCATCACACCCGATCTATAAATTTACAATAAAATAGGGTTTAAAAATATCTGATAATCCACAATCTTACTAAATAGGCGATTATGTTATGCAAATTAACCCACGGTGTCCCAAACGTTGACATCAAAACATAAGAAATTGACAAATATTATTTATTTAAAGACAGTCAGTCGTTAAGATAATGTACTTTTATGGTCTTTGACTAATTACCGTATTTTTTATCATATTTTATTAAATTATAAATATGTAAATATGTAAAAAAATTAATAAAATAGGGTTGAAATACTAAATTGAAAGTGGCACTTAAATTTACAAAGTACTGTTTGCTTCAATAATTCCATCCTTTTTCATTAAAAAAATATATCTGAAAAAGTAAGGAAAAAGAGAAAAAAGAAAGGAGGAATTTTTATTTGTCACGGAAAAATAACCGTTGGAAGGGGACACGTGTCGCTTGCACATCCACCTGTCTTCTGCTGCTCCTTTGGATTCCATACTCAGTTTGGTTTGTTCTCTACTTCAGTTTCAAGGCATTGATGTCATTCATTTTTCACTTCCCTATCTCGCCCTCTCTCTCTCTGGTGAATTATATCTCTTTCTTCGCAACCTCGTCAATCTAGAGAGCGATAGGAGGCCACACAGAGCAGTACACATCTTTCTCTCTATTCTCTAATGGCTTTCCACTAACTCTACAAATGTTGTCTTTTGATTACTGCATTGCCTTGTCCCTGTTTTGGACATTAACCTTAACCACTGCATCAACTGACTTCGACTTTGGTACCTTAACTCTAAGCAGCCTTAAGCTTCTCGGTGACGCTCACTTGAATAATGGCAGCGTACGTCTCACCCGGGACCTCGCTGTCCCTAACTCCGGCGCCGGTAAGGCTCTGTACTCCAAACCCATCAGATTCCGGGAACCGGAGACGGGTACGGTTACGAGTTTCTCGACTTTTTTCTCGTTCTCTGTCACCAATTTGAATCCTTCATCCATTGGTGGTGGGTTAGCATTCGTCATATCGCCGGAATCTGAAACCATCGGTGCCGCCGGCGGTTGTCTCGGACTTCTAAACGTCGACGGACTTGCTTCGGGATTTGTTGCGGTTGAGTTTGATACTCTAATGGACGTTGAATTCAAGGACATTAATGGGAATCATGTGGGGGTTGATTTGAACAGTATGGTCTCTTCTCAAGTTGGCGATTTGAGTGCTGTGGACGTCGATCTAAAAAGCGGCGATCTTGTTAATGCGTGGATCGACTATGGTAGCACGAATCGTGGTTTCAACGTCTCGGTTTCTTACTCTAATATTAAACCGAAAGAACCACTCTTGTCTTTTAGTCTTGATCTAGATCAGTACGTGAACGATATTATGTACGTGGGATTTTCTGGGTCAACTCAGGGGAGCACGGAGATTCATAGTATAGAATGGTGGAGTTTTACTTCTTCATTTGACTCAAATTCTGATTCTGGGTCGGCTTCACCGCCGCCGCCAACGACTAGTTTGATGAATCCAACGGCTAATTCTGTCAAATCACCGCCACCGTCTCTGGCTCCTAGTGGTTCAACCGAATCAGGAAGCAGTTCGCAACAAAAGAGTAGTAAGTCCTCTTCGTGTCACAACCAGCTTTGTAAGCAGGGTCCAGGTGCCGTTGCAGGGGTTGTAACTGCAAGTGCATTTTTTGCCATTTTTGCTGGTGTTCTTATATGGGTTTTCTCTAAACGAGTCAAGCCTGTGAAGAAGTTGGAGTCTTTTGCATCGGAGGTCATCAAAATGCCAAAGGAATTCAGTTACAAAGAGCTCAGGTCAGCTACCAAGTGCTTCAACGCGAACAGAATAATCGGGCATGGCGCATTTGGAACTGTTTACAAGGGTATATTGCCGGAGTCGGGCGACATTGTGGCAGTGAAGCGATGCAGTCATAGTAGTCAAGGCAAGAATGAGTTTCTCTCGGAATTGTCCATAATTGGAACACTAAGGCATCGAAATCTTGTTCGCCTCCAAGGATGGTGTCATGAGAAAGGTGAAATTTTGTTAGTCTATGATTTGATGCCCAACGGGAGCCTTGACAAAGCTCTGTTTGAAGCGCGGACACCTTTACCATGGCCACACAGGCGAAAGATTTTACTTAATGTTGCCTCTGCTCTAGCTTACTTGCATGAAGAATGTGAAAATCAGGTGATTCACAGGGATATTAAGACTAGCAACATTATGTTAGATGAGGCATTCAATGCCAGATTAGGTGATTTTGGGTTGGCCAGGCAAGTGGAACATGACAAATCACCTGATGCGACGGTAGCTGCTGGCACAATGGGGTATTTAGCACCTGAATACCTATTAACAGGAAGAGCATCCGAGAAAACTGATGTGTTCAGCTATGGAGCAGTGGTTCTGGAGGTGGCTAGTGGAAGAAGACCAATTGAGAAAGAGACTACTGGTGTTGGAAAGATTGGGACTAACACTAATTTGGTGGAGTGGGTTTGGAGTTTGCACAGAGAAGGAAGGTTACTAGTGGCAGCAGATGCTAGACTTGAGGGGCATTTGGATGAGAATGAGGTGAGAAGGGTACTGTTGGTTGGGCTAGCTTGCTCGCACCGTGACCCTCTAGCCAGACCTACAATGAGGACTGTGGTCCAAATGCTTGTGGGTGAAGCAGAGGTCCCTATTGTTCCTCGAACGAAGCCTACCATGAGCTTTAGTACCTCCCATCTATTGATGAGCTTGCAGGATAGTGTGTCTGACTTGAATGGTATAATCAATCTCTCTACTTCTTCATCCGAAGGCAGCTTCAACGGCGGTGACATAGTTTGATGAGAAAAACTGCCAAAACCCTTTGTTTAATGACTCATAATATATATATTTATTATTCGTTTATGTATGTAAAACATAATAACATGGCAATGTAAGCAGAAGAAGTTCTTAGGGGCATTTTTTTGTACTAAAAAGTTATTGGTGGAAGTCATTTTCTAGCTTTCATCGGTGAGTAGTTGTTTCACAAGCAAAGCTCAAAATAGTCAAAAAGTAGGCACAAGAATTTGAGTAGAGGCTTGGCAAAGTATGGCAAAAAGGAGACTGCTTGATTATCATTAACTTTTAAGAATTAATCAAAAATTATGTGTTTAAAGTTCTAATTTATTTCGAAAAGCTATCGTGAGAAGGGAGATTTGTACGTTATTGTAAATGACTAAATGCACTCACACTTATTTGATGTGAAATTTTTGACACATTTTTTCAGTCTAAAATAGGACTGGATATCTATTAGATACATTGGACAAGGGGACAGAGCTGAGCATTGTCTTAAATCATCAAAATAAACAAGCTCTAATATTATTTTAAAAGGTCTAATTCACTTCTAAAAGTTACCTTAAGAAAGAAGATTTATATACTATTATAAATAAAAAATACACTCGTACTTATCCGGTGTGGGAATTTTTGACACTAATAAGGTTGCTCACGTATTTGAGTTTTAATTTTAATATTATAATTACGTAAAATAATATTAAAGAAGTCGACGCCACTTGCAATCCTTCGTTGAGTTCTTAAATTAACTTTGCAAAAGCCGAAAAGACCGAATTACATGGAGACTTTGTTGTTTCTTTATCACGTATGAACTATGAAACAAAGTAATTAAGATTCAAAACTACTGTTTCGGCTCACTTTTTTGGATGTCACGAGTAAGTTGGGAATCCTATACGATTCCTACTTAGCTCACCTGCTTCCTTTCTGATCTCTTCCTTCCTTATCTATACTACTTTTTTTGTTTGATTCTCGGCGAATTCATGGATTTTTTACTGACTCTTGACAACTCTCATTCACTTTCCCGGAAAATTCATTATGTTTCTTGTCCCCTTTTTCTTAAGTGCCTCATCCAATCCGTAACAAAAGCAAGAAAGGTACAGTTGAGCTTTAGACAGCGGTCATGGCCCGTTGGTTGTCCTACCTAACTAATCAATAGTTGGTTGCATTGGAAATAGTTGTAGTTTAGTACAACGAGTTCAAATCTCCTGATCAATTTTACTGTAGTTTATTCTGTTTCATAAAATTTTAGTCATTTATTTTGCAGGTCCCACATGGATTTCATGTGGAACCTATATAAATAAATGGCTGAAATTTATTGGACATAATAAGACACTATAATATTAAACAGGAGATCTGAATTCTAGTACAACGTAATATTATATTTCCTCTTTGATGAGACAAGGATGTTTCTGGTAAAATGCCACAATACCACCTGTTAGAATATCTTTTTTTTCTTGTCTTATTTAATTTTACGTAAATTGTACATAAATATGTGAATAAAATTTAATAGGTTACATATTTACATAAATATATGGATAAGATTTAATAAAATAAGATAGAGACTCGTTAATTGTAAGAGAAGTTCTGACTCTACGACACATATCTTTTTGCTTTGAATTATAACTTCAATTATCTGATTTTCTTTTCTTCTTCTTTAAGAGGACATCAAGTCTTGAATGAAATTCTAAATCAATCCTCGAACACAAGGAGTAAGGTGTCGCTTGCATGTCGAAAGGTATCAAAATCATGGAAGCCTTTAACTTATCATATAACTATTCAATATAAAAATCAGAAGAAGTCCTATTGTAATTTTAAAAATTTTATAAATATTCTTTAATTTTTTGAATAAAATTCTTCTAGTTTTTAATTTTCAGGAAAAATATTTTATTTTAAATGTTGGTGAAAAAATATGATAAAATAAAAAAATTAATCAAATATCATTTATAGGATGATTCAATCAAATTCTTAAATTTGAACTTAAATAACTAAATTCTACTTAAGTTAATAATTTATTATAACTATTTTAAATTTAATTTAAATTAATGATATATGTGATTATCTTAACTTATTAATTTAAATAATTTATTATAATTACATTAAATTATTAATGTAAGCAAAATTTGATTAGTTCAAGTTGATTTTAAAAGAAGAGATGGATTATCATATCGATAACATATGATTAATTCAAATCTGAAGTTTATAATTATTAAAAATTAATTTAAAAAATATTAAATATGAATAAATTATAAATATATTTTACCCAGCAACAAACTAGATTCAAATCTCCTATACCTGTTACTTTATTTTAATCTTATTTTTGCCTTAAAACGATA
>JANIJF010000004.1:60487903-60502765 GCA_024520955.1 Erythroxylum bequaertii
CATTTCACTCAAGTATTTATAGGCTGTGTTTCGCTCAAAAACTCCCTACAGGAAATCACCCACTAAGGTCCGATATGGTTTAGGGGTCGGGATCAGTTTGCACCCGCATAGGTCTTCCGTGATTTTATTTTTGAATTATGTTCAACAAAAATTGTACAAAATGTTTGTAAATGATTTGGTAATAAAATGACTTTATAGTTTCAAGTGTTTTGTATCTGAAAAGGGCCCAAATTATAGTTGAATACTAATGTTTGTAACAATTGTAACTTGTAAATGGAAAGGTTTTTAAATGACATGGGCCCAATTTGATTAGTAATTTCCGCTTACATATACCTTCTTTTAAATAAATAAAAGTTTTATAATGAATTTTGACCGAATGATCGTTTTAGCATGCCACCCTTGCGGGGTACATACTCAGATATCACCATAGATGTCGGGTACGTGTCTTGCGAGAGTGGGGTGTTACAATATGTCATGAAATCAGTAAAGTTAATTCTAATCAGTAGTGTTAATCACAAAAGACTTCATGATGGATCTGATAAGAGTCTGACCAAGCAAAATCTCAGACTGCCATGTGAAACTTGACACATATATCCTAAATGTTTCCGTATCCCAAAGATGTTATGTTATCAGATTTGCTGGAGTAAGTATCTATAGGTAGGAGAATCTATCAACTTTTCCGATTGGTACAAGTTTTAAGGATTTATAACAAAATTTAGAACTTGCTTTAAAGGACAATAGGAAAATGAGAAAAAAAAAGAAACTCCCAACTTGTTTAGTTCCAAATATGATTACCACAGACATGACTGCTAATTTTAAAGAATATAGGCGATGAAGACATTCAGAGCATACATTTCCGGAACTCACATCAAACACTACATGGATCTTAAGATTCATCGGTACAACATTATCATCAAAATTAACACGCGCTAGTCTAAAATATAACAGCCAAATATAGATTCTGCACCAACTAAGCATAGAACCGATAGAGGCTAATTCTTTAATCTGATCAATAATTCAGCTTTAAAAACCAACCCAATATTCTCACATCAATAGCTGAAAAAGAAAAGAGAAAGCAAAGAAAGACCAAATTAAACATACCCAGAAAGGAAAGCTGTAGCAAATCAATCGGACTTGGAAGCCTCCTTCTCTCTAGCAGCTCTGGCATTGTCATACTCGAACTTAAACACATTCTCTATATGTGAAGTATCCTTGAGGTAAAACATCCTCCCAAACTTACTGTACTCAATCGCAGGAAAATAGTCGAAGATCACAAAATTCACCACCCAAAACCACAACGCCCCAAGCACAAGTCCCAAAGCAGCCCCTGCGTACACCTGAATCTCAGTGTGATACCCCAAATACACCCGAGAGAACAGGGTCAACACTGCTAACGACCAAATCACAGAAGTCGCGACCCATCTGCTCAATATCTCTCTAAACCTGAAACCTTTACTCGTTAAGAGCGTGAAATACGTGGCGAAGAAGAACATATACTGCGAGTGGCTCGACGGCCAACCGTGTGAATCACACATCTCGAGAAGAGCACACGTGGCGGGTCGCGCTTGTTGGACGGACGTCTTGATCAGCTCGTTGATGAACTGCGAAATGAGAAGGCCGACGGCGAAGAACAGACCTTGGAGTTCTCGCCGGAACAATAAGTGTGAGACAAATCCACCTAAGCTTATGAAGACCGGAACTAGAGACACCCAGGCTAAGAAGTGGCCCAGTTGGTCTCCTTTTTGGTACCGGACATGCGTGAGACTGACGGCCTTGAGCGGGGGATGAGCCATGGATGGGGAGAGATTTGCATACACTTGCAGCGTCCTGAAATGAAAAAGAAAGCCTTTGGGCGTAACAAAAGGAACCGGGGAATCCGCGACGCGTGGGTACACGTTTGTTCGTTAGGTGTTGGATCAGACGAAATTGAGACTGCGACAGCTCGTGTGAAAGCAGCGGCGCTCCACCCTTGACCGTGTTGATGAAACACACGAAAGTGAATGATCTTGGCCAAATCCGAATGTCGTCGGTAATTATGACTAGTTGAAATCAGTTAACCAGTTTTTAAATTTTTGGTAAAGTTATTAAAAATTAATAAATTTATTAATTAATAATTAATTTTTATAAATTAATAAATTCATAATTTAATAATATCTTTTTTAATTTAATTTCAAAATATAACTACGTATTCTTTCAACCATATTTTAAATTCTTTATTTTTATTTAATCTTTAACCGATTTTATAACAGTCTAATAGCGATTAAATATTTTAAATCTTAAACCTCTTGTCTTAACGATTTAACTTCCAATCTATTTTCTAAAACTTTATTCTTAAGCATTTTTTCAAAATTATTAAATAATTTTATGTATAATTATTATTTTAAAGGAATTCTAACATTGAATTTCGTTATTTTAATTAACAATAATTTGTACGTTTAGCAACTATCTAACTTCCGCACAAACAATATAAGGTGATTTAAATAAATGAAACAATTTTATGCATTACATAATTAGGAATGGCAAATGGGCATGATTCGAGTTAAAGTCAATAGGTTAAGCTTAGGTTGATCGAACCTGGACTCAGGCTGTTCAGACTCGACTCGATCCAAAACCTAACCTTTATATACAAAACGAGTCGTTTTGTTATGACATTTTAAACCGGAAAAAATTGGACTAATCGAGTCTAGCTCGTGCAATTGATATGATTTTAAACATAATTTGACCATATGTTTGCCATCTCATGCAATTGATATGATTTTAATTAAATTAAATATATCAAAAAAATAATTTTTAAATAAAATAAATATATAGAAAAGAACATTTATAAAAATAAATATCCCTTAACTTGTGAAAAATAAAATAATGCGTAAAGAATTTATTCACCACTAATAAAATATTTATTTTTCTTTTTATTAATATTTTTAAAATTGAACCGAAAATCAAATTAGTAAAAAGATATGCTTAAAGTTTAAATTTTCAATTAATATTAAATTATTATAAAAAAACTATTGTATTATTAGTAAGAAATATAACTTGTGAGAATAAATAAAAATATAGCATAAAAATAAAATATTTAAAAATAAACAACTTTTACTCTTGTAGGTTGGAAATACAAGAAATAAGTGTTTTTTTTTTTACCTTTCTTGATAAACAAGTTACCAGAGATTTAAAACCCTTACTTATTATGAATTGATAATAGGGATTACAAATTTTGGCCTATAGTCTTAAATTTAGTTATTTTTAATGGACTGAATTATGAGTCAGGCTCAGGTCCAGACTGACTCGATACTCAATTATTCTAAGTAAAACAAAATTATTTTACTTAAAATTGTGTTATTATGATCTAATAAAGCAATATATGAATGATGTAGTTTAATAAAATATCAAAGTGAGCATAATAGTTAATTGAATAAATTGAACAATCAATATTTGGAGAAAATTAGCAAAATATAGCATATATGTAATTTAAGTGACTAACAAAGAATAAGAAGGAATCAAGCATAGCAAAACTTAACTCAATCAAATCATTGTAATCTTTTTGTAACTTTATCTTAGTCATTTTAGTGAATTAGATACTCAATCATTGCATGATCATTTGCAAATAAATACACTAACATATGAATCTTTTATGATCAAAAGGAAATATTTTTTTTATATTTAAATTAATTTTATATCTAGATTCCGTCAAAATCTAGACAGATCGGTCAATCAATATTAATATTAGAAAAGGCAAAAAATTGTAATAGTTAAGGGTCAATTAATAAAATAGTTAGTTCTACTCATTTTGACAATAATTTACGTCCAAGCTTAAATCTTGTTAATGGGTTCTATATTCTACCTATATTAAAAAATCTAATGTATTATTAAAGCAGATCTAGTCCTAATTCTTAATTTATTGGTTGTTTTTCTAGATGTCCAATCCTAGTATCAGGTGTTGTTACCGTTGCGTTTATTTCAAGTGACAAAAATCAAATGATTATTTCTAGTTATTTTCAATTTTTATTAACGAACTCTACATTTTACGCATATTAAAAATTCGAATATATGACTCTTTAGCTTAAACAAGATTTATAAAATATTATTCTTTAATTATAGCAAAGTAAGATAATTGTAAAGGTTTCCGTGGCAAAGAAAATGTCGTATGAAGGGTTATTCTTCATCATTTGAATGAAGACGATAACAAATTCTAAAGTGGAGCTTGGAGATTGGCCATTATAAATTGATTATTTCTCCTTCTTTACTTTTATTTTATTATATTATTATGGTTGCATTTGTAATTATGACATAAGCAATTCATTCTTTACTTTAAAAGATAAAAAAGTAAACAAACAATTCACCTCCCTTTCACGTATTATCAACGTGGAAGTAAATAAATCTAAATTATTCAATATTTGTAACAAATTATTCAAAATTAGACCTAAGTCGTTCAATATTTACAAGAACCTAATATTTAAAAGTTATAATAAATTCACACATTTAAATACTATGAATGCTATAATAATTATTATAAAATAAATGTTAGAAAATTGGATGTGAGGTTAAAAAAATAAGATCTAAAATTTTATCATAAAATATAAAGCATTAAATTAAAGATAAATGATTAAATTGAATAAGTAAGAGAAGGAAATTAAAGTTTATACACTTATTTTAAATAAGAACGATGAAATATTAAATTTTCTTTTTTTTAGAATTACATCAGAAAGTATATAAATATGAGATTTAAGTTAAAGTTGATTCTTATTATATTAACTATACCAAATCCTCTGTTCTCATAAACTTATTATAACTCTATTTTTGTTTCAAAACGAAGTCGTTTTATATTTATTTAGAAATGACATTACTTTAGATATAAAATAATATTATTTTGAGGTAAAAATTGAGTTGGAACGAACTTACGAAAACAAAAGATTTGATCCCAATATTATTTTATGTATGTTTTGGATGTAAAATAGTGCCGCTTTTAAACATAAAATGATGTCTTTTTGAGGACTAGAACAAATTTGGTAAAAAAGAGAATAGAAGATTTGAACCCAAGACACATGCCCAACAAATATATGTAATTTCGGACATAGTGACACGTGTAAACATGACTTTCTATGTCCAAACCTAACATCATTAAACAATTATAGCCTAACATTGATTATAATATCTTAACCCCATTCAGAAGACTTTAAGAATTTCTTTTTTCAGAAAAGGAGATCAAAAAAAGAAAAAAGTAGAAAAAGTTAAATATGTTAAAGAAGAGGGCATTTTAGCAATTACGAAGGAATCAGCTTCCAAGTTTCAGTTTCAGAATTCGGCGCGTGAATTCGAGAAGTTGAGGTCCAATTTGGGGTTTCAAGTTGCACGTTCAAAAAAACCTCCGTTGATCTAGGAGCTTGGTTCGGCAAATAGTCTCTGAAAGCTTTTTTCAAAGTAATGGCCGAAGATGGATTAGCTTCTCACCGAAGAGAACCTGTCAAGTCCTCAGGTAAGGTTTGCTTTGTTTAGTAAATATATATGGTTTGTTCTCCTGTTGTTTGCTGGTTGCTTATTGTGTGCGTGTGAGTAGTTGGGAATGTTGCGGCGCATAGGAGGAGACAAAATGCGGTTGCGTTGGGGAAGGAAAGGAGAGAGTCGTTGGTTCGAGCGAAGCGGCTTTGCAGAGTGGGAACTAGTTCCGCCGATAGCGATGTTCCGATTGAAAACGATATGATGATGGATGAAGAGCAATCGATTCTCGAAGCTCAGACTCGCTCGGCCGTAAAGAATTTGAAGTCTGCTCTTACCTTTCAGTATGTCAATCGTCAATGTTACTATCCGCTACATGAAAAAATGATTAGTATCACAGTTAATACATATGACAAGTATAACTCTCGTGCATGAAATTGGAAGTTAAAAATGGTTGTTGAATTTATTTATTTTATTCTGAAAGTAGCTTATACTTGAGGGTTATAGTGGCGTTTTTTTCCTGTTAATGTGCTAGTTGTACTGTGCAAGTGTACTTTTGTTGGGCGGTATGTCTTTCCGATCAAGGTTTTATGGACTTGATCTGGTGTTTAGTGGAATTTGCTTCTTCTATCTTTAACTGCTGAATCTTTAGGGGAAAAGGTGTGATGCAAAAAGTTGTTGATGCTCTTCGTGACCTGAGGCGGTTGCTGTCAAGGACTGAATTCCCTCCTGTTGAAGCTGCTGTTAATGCTGGAACCATTCCTTTACTCGTGCAGTGCCTTTCATTTGGCTCTCCAGATGAACAGGTTTGAGGATTTATATATACATGTGTATATGTGTGTTGCGAACTTACAAATAAATTTTTGGAGAACCGCCAACAGGAAAACCTCACTAAAAAAGTTAAATCAAGTAATTTGAGACTAATTGAAGAAGTAGGTATAATATTACTTCAACTAGAACCCTAAACTATTAATACTATAAATTGGAAATATAACATACTAATTTAATTAGGATTCTAAATAGAAGTTGTTCTTGCATCATTCCTTCTCTACTCAAAAAGATTTGACTGTGAACCTTCAATAAGGTCTAGCTTATAAGTATTTCTATTGATCTTTCCAATGACTTAAAATGGACCATTTCCTCTAATACACTTGGATCTCCTTTGAATTTGACACTTTTCTTTTTGGAATATGTATCCAAATTCAATCATCATGCCAAAACACCAAACAACTCCTCCATTTGTTACTCTTGGTCACATATTTTTCATTCTCCTGTAGTAAGGCAATTCGCAGCCTAAAAAGAAAAGAGTTAAATTCATTAGTATTACAAGTACTTCTAGTATCACTCCATTCTATGTATAAGTTCACTTGGTTCTTTATTTCTTTCGATACTAGCTCTTTTTCTTTAGAAACTTCTCCTAAGCTTTTTTTTTTCTTTTCTCACTCATTCTTTTTTTCTTTAATACTCTTGATGTCACTCTTTTTCTTTTCATAACTTTAAGACTCTCACTTTCCTCTTTGCAATCTTAATTGGTCTTTGTACACCTTTCTTGTTTTTAAGGATGTCAGAGCAATTGACTTTTTGTCTTTGATAAAGGTGTACCTATTCCTAAATCTATCATGTGCAACTTTCTTATCATATTGTCATATCCTTCCCAATAGAATGTGACTACCATGTATTGGTAATACATCACCAAGTACCTCATCTTTATATCTTATGATCGGAAAAGAAACCAACACTTATTTGTTCACCACGATCTCCTCACTTTCATCAAGTCATTCAAGTTATGATTTTGGATGCTATAAAGTAAGTTAACTCGACTTTTCTATAAGAATAGTGCTAGTTGCATTAGTGTAACTTCCTTGATCAATAATCATCTTAAATATTTTATTTTGAACGTGATGTCTACTACAAAAGATGTTCTCATTTTGTTGCTCTAACTCATCCTCATTGATTTGAGCATTTATTATTCTTCTAACTACAAATGTTTAATCATCATCACGATAATCAACATCAAAATCATTGGAGTCAACTTTTTTCTTGGGATATTGGGCTACATGTAGCTTGCATCCTCTCATCAAGAACCCGAGGTTGCTATCTGGTTTGCAATTTGACGATTTGATTAGATTGTGTATTTGAAAAGTCTTTCTAGAAAGTCTCTCATGTCATTATACATCTTGTTAATATTTATTGCATAGCTTGCAAAGAAAGAGCGTGTTTTCCTTCTCTTAGTTGTTGACCCAACTTTAGAAAACATTTTCTCAAGCTTCTAGATGAAACTCTAACTTGCACACTTTTTTAACTTTCCTGCTCTTTTCTTTTTCCCTTTTTTGATATTCAGCAAACTAACATAAAATGAAGAGAAAGAAATATGAAGATGAAGGATACGATTCTTGTGAAGCCCTAAAAACAAAAAGACACAATTGTGAATGGGGAAAAGAATGAAGAGGTTCAAGAACAACTAGAAGAAGAAACACTAACTAGGAATTGAAAGCTAAAATAAGAAATTAAAAGGGATAAATACATGATTTAGAGCCTTCCTTTGACACCAACTGATGTGAACTTATCCAAGATTAAAATTTAGAATACCCACAAACAAGATAGAAATCTTACCATGAAAGTTATATAAGATTTTCTAGGAAATAACCCGCTAATTATGAAGCATTAAAAATTAAATTTACAAGAAGTTTAAAACGTCACAAAGAAAAGAATTATTTGATACTCTCCGCATGTAAATTGAAAATCTAACTACTAATACTGTTTCAACTAGAGATACTAAATTATTAATGCTACTTTAAATTAGATCTCTAGTATACTAATTTAATCAGGATGTTAAGTATTAATTGTATTACCATCAATGTGTATATATCTATGTTCTCACCTGGTTGCTTGGTCCTATAGACAGTCATATCTATATCAAAACAATTTTCTGATTCTCTGTTTGCCTCTTTCAGATTCTACTTTATCCTAATGATGCTTGATACTTACAAGCTAACACTTCCACTTTATTCAGTGTGCATTAAGTTAAAATGCTGCTGTAGCTGTTTAAAATGATGATTGAATGTTATAGTTGAAGTCTGACACTTCCCGTCTTGCAATAAAAAATTGCAGTTGCTTGAAGCAGCTTGGTGCCTTACAAATATTGCTGCAGGAAAACCTGAAGAAACAAAGGCATTATTGCCTGCTTTACCGTTGCTGATTGCCCATCTTGGAGGTTGGTAATTCCCAGTACATAGCATTTTGGAATCAGGAAGCTATTTTATTTATGATGCTCCTTCGACGAGCTAGTATCTATTTTTTTTAGCAATGCAATCCAGTATTCTGATAATAAAGTAAGACTAACTAAGTGACTGTGTTTCTGAGCTGGAATATGACATATTGATTTGGCACTTGAACTGTACCATTCTGACCTTCTGAAACTGAATGTTGCATTTTTGGTTTTAGTTATGGTGACCATCTTATCCTTGTTGATCAGGTAACTGTAGCTTGTAATTCTACAACAGCTGTTTGATGAGCTTATGATTGCGTTGCTTTGCAGAAAAGAGCTCTTCACCCGTTGCTGAGCAGTGTGCTTGGGCATTGGGTAATGTAGCTGGTGAGGGAGAAGAGTTCAGGAACATTTTAATGTCCCAAGGAATCTTACCTGCGCTGGCGAGAATGATGCTGCCAAACAAGGGCTCAACATTGAGGACAGCTGCTTGGGCGTTATCTAATCTCATCAAGGTTTTTGGCATTTTACTCCTGAATAACTTCTTTTTTTTTGTTCCTTGTGCCTGTATTCTGAGATGCCTGACATGCTCATTTTGGGTTACCAAACTGTGTAAAACTGTAGAGATCTTAGAGTTATTTTCATTTCCCAAGACATGTCCTTGTGATTCTAAATGTTCTGTCAAAAGCTTGAGGTTTTCTCAAAGGGTATTTCTTCATGTCACCTCAAGTAACCTAGAAAGATAGGTGCTGTCTAAGAATCTAAAATCATGGTGCTTTATAAAATTTGAACTAGGATTAGGTGGTTAGTGCTTTGTGCGTGAGAGGTGCATATGTAGTTTATGATTTATTCTTAGTTTTCATGCCTCAAAATTGCTTCTACCTTTTGTTTGGGAACCCCACTATAAATATATGAGCAAACATTTTTCTCACATCTCTTTCCTTTCTTCGGGTTTGTTTCTCACACATTTAACTTGTATTGCTCCCTTTTTTCTGATTAATTGGAACCATTTTGCAGTCTAATTAATCTCTAGTTGTGCATCTTTTGATGTCTCTCTAATCAGGTTACATGATCCAGTCCCGGCATCTATATTACCTGGTCTGTTGTTGGTCTTCTTTGTCTTCCGTAGAATCTTAGTCCTGCAGGTCCTACTCTATAATATTGCTTTCTTTGTCAATCTAATTTCTGATCTTTGGTCTCTTAAGTTGAAGACTGTAGATGTAGGAGTAAGGGCCCAATAAGTCTTACAAGGCTTGGGGGATCCTCCTCCCCTTAAGATACCTTTTAGGATGGAATTAGGCCTAGTTTTATCATGTTGTCTGTTAGAGTATCTCATATTGACTAAACATGAAAATGTTAAATGGTTTATAAGTGATAAGGGTCAGCTATCCAAATGACTAGTTCTAGTCATTTTGACAGTGGTTGACTCAAGCCCAATTCTTATTAATATACTCTACACTCTACCCATATTAAAAATTCTAATAGTATCAAAGCTATTCCTAGTTTGATGATAGGCTTTCCATAGATGTCTGAACTTGTTGGCTACCTGCAGGTGTCTAGTCCTACAAATTTCATGCAGACGATGTCCATTCTATGAAGTGTGGGTGTGTGCTAAGTATGTTCATTTCCTATATTGACTGATAATAAGAATCTAATAAGCTTTATAAAGCTTGGGCTAACATCTTCCCCTTAAGGTGCCTTTTGATATGGAGTTAGGCCTAGTTTTATCAGTTCCATGCACTGTCCTAAGGCAATAATCTGTTTTGATGGTCAAACCCGAGCTTTATATTTTAATTGCTAGCAAAATAATCTGATCCTTTGATTCATCGCAAATAGTTATGTCTCTTCATTGTTTTTATGTGTGTTCTTTTCAAATTTCCTTTACAACATAGTCCAGCGTCCTTGAATGTAGGGGCCAGATCCTAAAGCTGCCACAGAACTCATCCGAATTGATGGGGTGCTGGATGCAATTCTTCGGCACTTAAGAAAAGCGTAAGCACATTCTCATTATTATGGAGTAGGCTATACTCTGGCTTTTAATTTGTTGCTACTTTGTTTCTATTGCATACGTTACTTTTCACCTCTTTCCTTGTAGTTGCAAGTTACCATAGTCTTGTCGTATGCTAGAATACATTAATGCTCCATTTTCATTCAAGTTGGGTTTATCTGCTTAGATCAGTGTTACCTATTTGCTACTATTACATTAAAGTTCTCATACTTGCAAGACAGCTTATCTACAAGTGTAAGTTTTTTTGGATTTACATCTCAAATTCAGGGATGAGGAATTGGCAACTGAAGTAGCTTGGGTAGTTGTGTATCTTTCAGCACTCTCAAACACAGCAACCTCAATGTTGGTGAAATATGATATTCTTCAGATTCTTGTACAAAGATTGGCAACATCAAATAGCTTGCAGTTGCTCATTCCGGTAACAACCAGACGGTTTGCGAAGCTTTAGTGAAATAATGCTAGGTTGCTCTTAATGTAATAAATGTTTGATGGTTTATTCTTCCAATTGTTCTTTGATTTATCTGTTTCAAATATCTTTGTCTGGTCTTGTACATTTGGGTAAAAGGAACTGTTGATTTAATGAAGTTCCACAATTTATCGAAAGGCTAGTTTCTGCTTAATATTCTCTCTTTGTTCATGTTAATTAGTTCCTAATCCATATAAATATATGTTATAGAGAAACAAAGTTTTTACCAATGCTGCATGGTTCAAGCGAAACTGGGCTAGTTGAGAGCCTAATCATGTGTGAAATTTTATTAACCTTGGAATAAGGGTCCAGTTTTGAATTTCAGAGGGCCGTTAAAAAAATTGCGGTTATATGGGCTTGGCTTTTCATCAACTTATTTTTGCATGGCCTTAGACGTGTGATTTTTAATCTAGGTGCTGAGAAGTTTTGGTAATCTTATAGCTGGTGATTCACATGCTATATCTGCGGTGCTTCTTCCTGGTCGTGAAATCACAGGTTGGTGATGCTTCTCTTTCTCAATTTGAGATGTCCCAACTTTTGCTAGATTTTATCTAAAATATTTTAACACATGAGATTTTCAGATAATGTTACTGAGGTCCTAGCAAAATGCTTGAAGTGTGAGCATCGAGTTCTGAAGAAGGTAAGTAACTATGGCTTCTTTTTCAAATTTTAACCTTTATTCTCAACTGAGGCTTATCTTTGATGTAGGAAGCTGCCTGGGTGTTATCTAATATAGCTGCTGGTTCAGTTGAGCAAAAGCAAATGATATATTCTAGTGAGGCAGTGCCATTATTGCTGCATCTCCTTTCAACTGCACCATTTGATATTAGAAAGGAAGTAGCATACGTTCTGGGCAACCTCTGTGTTGCCCCAACCGAAGGCAGTGGAAAGCCAAACCTAATCCTTGAGCATTTGGTCTCCCTAGTTGGTAGAGGATGTCTTCCTGGTTTTATTGACTTAGTCAGGTCTGCAGATACCGAGGCTGCAAGGCTAGGGCTTCAATTCATAGAGCTGGTAAGCAGAATCAGTTTACTATCCTTTATATGTATCTGCATTTTGATGGTTCGTATCTCTTTTCTCTGGTTTGTTTTAGTTATATGCTTTATTCAGTTGTCATTCCTACTTATCAATAAGATTTAAACTTGGCATATGTTCAATGAATTTTCTGGCATTTTGGTTTAGAGTGGCATTTTTGTCTAATAGTTTGAAGAATCATTTCCTCAAGTGTGTTCCTTGGAATTTCAGTTGGTTAGAATTTGCTTTCAGGAAATTGCCAGTTGTCTTAGAATTACAGCACTCAAATTTTGAATTATGTTGATGTAGGTGTTGAGGGGGACACCAAATAATGAGGGTGCAAAGCTCGTGGAGCGAGAAGACGGAATCGAAGCTATGGAACGATTTCAGTTTCATGAAAATGAAGATTTGAGAAATATGGCCAACGGTTTAGTTGACAAATACTTTGGAGAGGATTATGGGATCGATGAGTAGGGAGTAGGGAGCGGTGAGAACTTGTAACGAATGGATAATTGACCTCTTTGATCATACGTTTTGCAGTGTAAATTATGAAACATTCATTTGCAGACAGTGAAAATGGACTTTGATGTACGGTTTGCTGATCTAAACATGTACTTAGGATCTCATTGTCCTTACTCTGAAGGCACCATTGTAGTTTGCCTTTTCATAATTCCTTTGTTATGCTTGTTAGGATTGGGGAAGAGGGTATGAGAAGGGGATAATGCTTGTTAGGACATGAAGAAATCAAAATATATTCAACCATAACTAACAAATTCTGCATGTAAATGCTGTTGGTATAGTAAATATCGATTAAAACAATAATGAGCATAATGATTGTACATTTAAAACACTCATTGTTAAAATTCAAAGTTAAAGCCATTGCGGAAATCTTTAAAAAACAAGAAGATTAAACTGGCTGACCCAATATTTAGGAGTATAACAAATTATAGTGGAAAAAAAAAGAGATATGATGTGATAATGTAATTATAAAATAGTAGAGATGACAATGGCCAGCTTGAAAGCTTTTACTAGCTTGTTTTTTCAAAATTTTAATTAAAAATAATAAACGAGATCTTTTTTTCTTATAATTGTTGAGTTTTAAGACTAGGTTTGGGCTCGATTTTGAAAAAACAAGCTAGTGATCTGGGGCAGGTTGGACTAGGCTTCAGCTCAAATGTCATCCTTGTCGAATAACACACGTGTGTGCAAAGGTAAATCTAGATAAAGTGGAATCTAATTGGATTAATCTATGCTTAATCTAACATTAGTTAGATATTTTTTTAAAACTTTAGAATCCTCCTAGTTAAGCTAAATATCTTCCAAATATGTGGAATACTAGCATATATAATTAGGATTTCATTTTAACATCTAGTATTTTGAAATTTAAACATGACTAGTTCTGTTAAAACTTATTTTTTAAAGGTTAACCTGGAAGTTAAACTAGTAAGATAAGAGGTGTAAAGTTTAAAATGTTCAACTCGTAATAGACTGTCATAAAATCAGTTAAAGATTAAATAAAATTGAAGAATTTGAAATATGATTCAAAGAAAATGCTTTTAATTTAAAGTTTAATTAAAAAGAGAGGCCATTAAATAAAAATTAATTAGTTTATTTTGATATATAAAAATTGAATAGTTACAAAATTTGTTTAATTAATTAATAAACCGATCGATTTTTTAATAGCAAAGGTTATTAAAGTAAATCAAACAGAAAAGTTAAAAACCAAACGAAAAGTTAAATTATTCAAAGTTTTTATGATTGAACCAACTAAATAAGTTCAATTTTTTAATCATTGGTTAAAGTCACTTAAATATTGTTTTTTAGTTACACAAAAGTATAATTTAATATAGTTCATATGGCTGTATTTTTTATTTTTATATTTAAACAACAACAACATCAAGTGAGAGTCTAGCTGAAACGTGGAGTTTGAGGAGGTCCAATAGTACGCAACCTTACTCAAACCTAGTTGAGAGACTGTTCTCGATAGATTCACATGTAATGTAAAATAATGATAATACAAAATGTAAATAAATACATATAAATAAAAATATAAAAATATGTAATACAATACATATAGAACATGGTGAAGATTAATAATAAAAGATAAAATAAGTAAATAAATACACAAATAAAAAAATACAAGTACAGTAAAAATCAAATCAGTCATTCTAAAAAAGTAACTAGGCTAAGGAAGAAATTGTTTTGACCAAATAACTATGAAGTACGTACAACGTAATCAAAACATTAAGGCTAATTATAAACCAACAAACTTGAAAGAAAATATTTAAAAGACTTAAAGGGAACGATAACGACCTCTTTATATGAGATCCTTTATCCGCATCACGCCAAAGTTTTTGATTGCAGGTCATGTCCTCTATAAGTTTCAACAGAGTTGTATCATTATTGATCAGTTCCCCTAGTTCTTCTTAGGTCTTTTTTTTTTCTCTTTCAATCTCTAAGTACTATTTTCTGTTATCTCTCGCTGGGGCGTCATGGTGTCTCTTTTTAATGTATTTGAACTACCCAAGTCTCATCTCTCTTAATTTTTCATTAATACTTTCACCTTTTATTTGTCTTTTACCAATACATTATTTGTAACATCCCACCCTCAACGGGTAGGGTAGAATAGTAATTTGGCATAGGATGAGAGTGATTGGGATTCATTAGGACTGTTCATGCATCCTAGTATTGGTAAATAGTGACATTTGTGCACCTGAAAATACCTGCATATGCATT
>JANIJF010000004.1:60687943-60699447 GCA_024520955.1 Erythroxylum bequaertii
GGTCTAATACTACCAAATCTTACCTGTAATTAATAAAGAGATTGTTTTTAAATGACTCACGAAATTAAATAAAATTATTAAAAAACATCAACTAAATATTTAAAATGTTAACTTATTATTAACTTCACCGACTAATATTATTTAAACCTTTATTTAATTTATATTATTAGGGTTAATAATAAACCATATGTGTAATAAATTAGAATTTGAAATATTAATTAATGGAGGATGAAATGGAGGGCCATGGGACTAAAAGATTCTATGCTCGATTCTCCTATTTAGACTCTCTCGATCGAGACTATCATACAGAATTTACTTGTTGACGTGATTTGCATACTATTATGTCGAAATTTACCTCACGTACATTCAAAAAGTAGCGGCTATAAGTTCTTCTGTTTTAAAAAAAATATTCCAAAAAATGTATTCTAATTACATAATATTGAGACTAAAGCTTTATCATTTACAAATTATGTTAAAAGTTCATACTCTCAACTTCTTTGGAATAACTTGGTTTTGAATTCTGTCGAGACTCTCTCCCTCTTGTTCCTCAGTTGACAAGCGTTTCTCATCGTCACATTAAAAGCCCAGAAAACCTTTTACACACTAATCTCTTCACTTACTATGGCAGCAGTATCTGAAGAGGACACGCTGGTCAATGAGTTTTATCATCGTCTGACTGTGGAAGAAGATGAAGGTACCCTGGAGTATCATGATGACTCCGCAAATGGAGAACAGGTATCACCAGGAACTGAATGGCAGCATTGCGTCATAGGGAGATTGGTGACAGAAAAGATCATTAATTTTCCGATTTTCAAGCAGATTATGGCCAGTGTATGGCGCCCAGTTAAAGGATTATTGATCAAAGAACTGGGAAATAATGTCTTTATTTTCCAGTTTTTTCATCACCTTGATGTGGAAAGAGTGCTTAGGGATGGACCATGGAATTATCAACAACTCCCACTTCTGCTAAAACGCTTACAGCCTAATGAAAATCCTCGCCAAGTTGAGCTGGTACGATTAGCGTTATGGGTTCAAATTCATAATATCCCAAACGGATTTATGTCGGAACGCCTCGCGGTGGATGCTGGAAACTATATTGGTGAATATATGGAATCGGACCCACGGAATTTTTTGACAATATGGCGAGACTTTATGAGAATTCGGGTGACGATTGATATCCGGAAACCTCTCAAACGGAAGCTTTTTGTGAAGCAATCACAAGGGGAGAAAGTCTGTTTGGATTTCAAATATGAACGGCTAAATACCTTTTGTTACTTCTGCGGCATTGTTGGCCACATGGATCGTTTTTGCCATCTGCTGTATGAACACCCACAAATCCCTCGTGAGAAGTTCGCTTATGGCCCATGGTTGAAAGCGGAATCGAGGAGAGTTAACCAGGTTGGCGCTAAATGGTTAAGGTCGGAAAATGATATTCCGTCGGAATCCAAAGCTAATCCCCCAAATGATCCGGCGAAATCTGACCCCATTCCGGTGAGTTCTGATGTCAGAGGAAAGTCAACGAGTAAAGCCGAAAATCAGGGGCTGCGAATCACATCTGCCAATCATATCGGTAGTGGATCACGGAATCAGGAGTTACAGATTCAGGCAGTAAATGCGATAAAGGCATATCCCGATAATGTTGCATCCTCTCCATATCCAGCAGAAGATACGCTAGTGGTTGGGGATTCTAAGCGCAGACGTCTCCAGGAAGATTTGGCGCTTCTCAATGTTGACATGGATGAAGAATATATCCCAAGTACTGCAGAGGCTGGGCCCAAAAACTTGAACTCGGTGGGTTTTGAAATGGATGTAGAATATATATCGAGTACTGTCGAGACTGGGCCAAAAAACTTGAAATCAGTGGGCTTTGTTTCCGAAGCCCACCGCGATATATGAGTACCTTAAGTTGAAACTGTCGGGGGCTTGGGAACCCCCAAACAGTTCGAGCATTGCAGGACATTGTGTCCGAGAAGAGGCCCAATTTTATTTTTCTTATGGAGACAAAACTTAATAGAGACAGACTTGCACCAATAAAAACGAAGCTGGGTTTTGCAGGTGTGCTCACGGTGGGCCTAATTGGAACTAAAGGTGGTCTGGTTTTATTGTGGAGGGATAAGGGTATGGCCAAGTTACTAAGTTACTCTCCCCATCATATTGATGTCATGGTTTCTATTGAAGGAGTTATACGTTGGCGTTTGACTGGATTCTATGGTTTTCCAGAAAAGCATCATCAGAGGTTGGGCTGGGATCTGCTTAGGCACCTCCAACCAAAGTCGACGCTGCCATGGTGCGTTATTGGAGACTTCAATGTTATTATGTTCTTATCTGAGAAACAAGGCAACCATGCACACCCTCGAGCGCTGATGGAGGGCTTTCGGCAGGTGTTAATGGATTGTCGGCTATATGATTTGGGGGCGGAGGGCTCCTGGTTCACTTGGGAGAATCGGCGGAATGGGTCTGAAATGGTGAGAGAAAGGTTGGATAGGGCGGTAGGAACGATCTCATGGTCCTCTTCATTCTCAAAGGCAAGAATTTCTATCCTCCAAACGGAATCTTCAGATCACTTACCAATTTTTTTTTATCACTGGGCATTCAACTGAAAATTTCTGTGCAACGTCGCTTTCGATTTGAGAATGCCTGGACTTTGGAAGACACATGTCGCCGGAGAATCAGTCAGATATGGTCGAAAGGTATATTGTGCCCTATACAGGACAAACTTCACCAGTGCGCTAAAGAATTACAAATTTGGGCAAAATAGCAAGGTATGCAGTTCCACAACCAGCTTAAGACGATTAAACAGCAGATGGAAAGCTTACGTCGCCATTCGATAATTCATATGGAGACGTTAAGAGACTTGGAAACACAATACAGAGACACCCTCCTACAACATGAAATGTATTGGAAACAGAGGTCTAAACAGCACTGGTTAGCAGAAGGAGATGCTAATACAAAATTTTTTCATCTCATGGCCTCCCACTAACATAGGAAGAATTTTATCTCTAAACTCAAAAACAATGATGGAGAATGGATTGACTGGGATCAAGGAATTCCGACCATGTTACTGGATTACTTCCAAAAACTTTTCACTTCTGCATGTGGTGATATAAACCCGATTTTACATAATGTGGATCGAAAGGTCAGCCAACAGCAAAACGATTTTTTAATGGCTCCATATACGGAAGGGGAGGTGAGACAGGCGTTGTTTGCCATGCATCCTGACAAGTCGCCGGGGCCAAATGGATTCAATCCAAGATTTTTTCAGATGTATTGGGACATAGTGGGGAATGATGTTAGCCAAGCTTGTCTCGGAGTGTTGAATGGAGATAATCCCATGCCAGGAGTGAATAGAACCAACATCATCTTGATCCCAAAGAAGCAGTCACCAGAAGTCATAGCTGACTTACGGCCGATCTCTCTGAGTAACGTTACTGACCGTATTGTTTGCAAAGTACTCGCCAATCGCTTAAAACAGGTTTTAACCCGGATTATATCTGACACGCAAAGTGCGTTTGTGCCTCACCGATTAATTACTGATAATGTTATTGTGGTTTATGAACTGTTTCATTGGATTAAGAGGAAAACTCAAGGAAAAATGGGTTTTCTTGCACTCAAAACTGACATAAGTAAGGCGTATGATCGTGTAGAATGGGAGTACTTACGACAGATTCTGTTGAAACAGGGATTTCATGAAGTTTGGGTCTCGAAGATTATGAAAATAGTTACTTCGGTATCCTACTTTTTTGTTCGGGGTAATGACGAGTTCGGACCTTTGACCCCTAATCGTGGATTGCGACAAGGGGACCCACTGTCTCCTTATCTGTTCATCTTGTGTGCGGAAGGTTTATCGGCGAATATACACAAATCGCAAGCTCAAGGTCTTCTTCATGGGCCGGTAATCGCAAGAGGGGCAAATCCAGTGTCCCATCTATTTTTTGTCAATGATGCTATATTCTTTACCAGAGCTTCAGTGGAGGCGACAATTTTAAAAACTATCCTGCAACAGTATGAGCATGCGTCTGGCCAACAAATAAATCTTCTTAAATCAGGTATATCCTTTACTCCTAATGCTCTCCCTACAGTGAGGACTTCGATATGCCAAACATTGGGGGTGGAGGAGATTGCAGGACACGCTAATTATTTAGGAATGCCGTCGGTTATTGGAAGGGGTAAGCGTCAGGTTTTTCATTATGTGATAGAGAAGCTTACTAAAAGATTACAAGGATGAAAAGCGAAGGTGCTATCTAAAGCGGGAAAGGATATATTGCTGAGGAACGTGGCACAGGCTATGCCGAATTATCTTATGTCACTTTTTCTTTTACCATTAGATACTTGCAAAGAGTTGGAGACTTTGATGAATGGGTTTTTCTGGCAGAATGGCGGAAGCGACAATAAAGGCTTACGGTGGTTACGATGGAAAAAACTGGCCATGCCAAAAATTTATGGAGGTTTGGGATATAGAGATTTGAGGCAGTTTAATCTTGCTCTTTTGGCCAAACAAGGATGGCGGATTCTCAAACAACCGGATTCGATTGCGGCGCAAATTCTCAAAGCTAGGTATTTTCCCAACACAGATTTCTTTTCAGCAAAGTTGGGGCATAATCCAAGCCAAATATGGAGAAGTATACATCAGTCTAAATCGCTCCTGCTTCAGGGCTGTCGACGACGGGTGGGGGATGGAAAAGATATACATATTTGGCGAGACCCATAGCTAATGGATGAGGGGAATCCATTTGTAGAATCTGAGTATAAGGAGCAAGTGGAATATGTGGCTGAGTCGATTAGGGACCATCGTTGGAAGGAGGATGAAATTAGACATATTTTCAACCCAAGAGATGCAGAGCTAATTTTACAGATTCCACTTAGTTTCTCAAGGCGCACAGATGAGTGGATGTGGACTCTTAACCATCAGGGTGAGTATAGAGTTAAAGAAGGATATCGACTGGGAATGGAAGGCGTTGATCTAGAGTTCAGAGAAACAGGTTTCCCTTGGGAGAAGATTTGACAGCTTCATATTCCAGGTAAAATCAAATTATTTATTTGGCGGCTGGTAAGAAAGACACTTCCATGTAGAGCCAGTTTAAAACTACGACACATTGACATAATTGATATTTGTCCTATATACACTAGAGGTACAGAGAACGAACACCATATTTTTCTTCATTGTGATTTTGCTATTTCTGTTTGGCATCTCTTCTCTGTGAATTGGAACTTGCCTCCTGCTGCAATGGTACAACATTGGCTTGCTTCGATTATGACTGATTGTACGAAGGCACAGAAGGAGGAGGTTTGCATGATTTTATGGAGCTTATGGACTCACCGCAATGAAGTTATATGGCACCAGAAAATTCAGGAACTATCTTATGTTTTTCGGAGGGCCACCACAACATTATTAGAATGGACAACTGCTCAAAACAGGAAACACAATACAACCGTCAAGATTCAACACCATCCATCCAAATGGGAGGCTCCACAACCGAATCATTTTAAGTGTAATGTAGACGTGGCGCTTTTATCTTTTGGCTTTTATGAATTAGGAATGGTGATCCGGGACTGCAAGGGACTCAACTGTGGGGGGAAAGCTACTGATTTTATCAGGCTGGAGGGATCCTCAAATAAGTGAAGCACTATGTTTTCGCGAAGCACTAAGCTGGATAAAAAACCTCCCTTTTGCCCCCATTTGTGTGGAAACGGACTGTCAAATAATTACACATTTCTTGATATCCACACAATATTTTCCTTCTTACTTTTCGATGATTCTTGAGGATTGTAAAGCTCTTATTAATGAGCATCGGTTTATTTCCATTGCTTTTGTTAAGAGACTAGTGAATCAGGTCGCTCATAAGATAGCTAGAGCGGCCAATTCTATGTCTGGTTTTGAATGGGGGGTATGCCCGCCCAATTTTTTGTATGACGTTTTAGCTTTCGATATAAATAATATGCGCTGAGCGCATATGAAAACGTTTAAAAAAAAGAACTTTGAGAGGTAAGCTTTATTACTTTTCTCTTGGAAAGTTTCCAATTACAAAATTTGGCATCCTAACGATAATTTTACAATACAAGGAAACACGTATAGTATGAAGAGCTTGTGTTCAAAGAAGCAATATGTTACATTTCTCACCTGGAATCAGTCAAGCCTATGAACATGGAAGATTTTCATAGATTTTGCCATTTAGGGTTAAGGTATAAGCTTGAGTTTTGGTACGAATCTAGACCATTGTTTCAAGGGCTTGGTGATAAGACATTTTGGCAATTATCGATCTAAGCAACCAACTGATTTTTGGGCTTACTTGCATATGAAAATAAAAGGTCAATTTGTGATTGGGAAGTTTTTAGAGATAAAACTCCAAATATAGACTATTGCTTTATGGGTTTAATGACAAGATATTTTGGTTATTATAGAACTAAGATGCTAATTGGTTTCTGGTTGTTTACTTGCTCATGAAAATAAAGAACCAGTTTGTGGTTGGGCTTCTTAGGGTTAATAACTTTTAAATAATTCAACACATTTTCATTAAATAATAAATATTATACATGGCAAGCACGTGACAAAAATTAAAATTTAACATAGTATACCACATAATCAATGTTAACAAAGAACTTAACATTGAGTTGTTTTTGTAAAAAAATGAAAATTTAAATATTTTACATAACTTTTAAAATTTCAGATAATATTACAAAATTGAGTAAAGCTAGTTTTTTTCTACAATTTACCCAAATTATTATTTGTATTCTTAAGTCTCGTTTGGATTCATCAGATTCATGTCATATACCTTATGGAATTTATATGTCATATTCTTAATGAGAAGAAAGAAATGTTAGCCATGAAATTTGATGTGAAATCTTCAGTAATAGTAACCTAAGGTGACCTTACATAGAAGCTAACTTGTTTGAAGATAGAAGTGAGGCTTAGGTTTTGTCTAAAATTAAGTTGACAGGAGCTTCAGAGTTTGATTTGATTTGAGGTCAATAAGTAAGGTTTAAGTCAGTCTAACTTTCATTATAAGACAACATCATTTTAAGAAGTATTAATATAATCCTAGAAGTCAAACATCAACATACATTTAGCCTTAGTTTTCTCTTATAATCTTATGTATTAATCCTATGTAATTATTTCCTTGATCTTGTTTCTTCAGTTGAAGTCACCTAATGTGTATAAATACATGGATGTATATATCAGTATATACACACAGAAATATACAAAGCCTTTTATCATTCTTTCTCTGCTCCTTATTTCTAAATTTGGGGGGCTTTTGTCTGTGCATTTTGGGTTCTTAATATCCTCCAAAAATATTTTGACATGTACCAAATTGTTCCTCTGTTTAAGTAGATTTCAATAGTATAAAGAATGTCATCATATGCTGCCACATATGCCCTTACGCATCATTAGAAGTCACTGAGCTCAAAAAACCCTAGTTGCAGCTATTTAGAGGAAGAAGACAATCTAAACAACGCTGTATCTTTCAAGCAAAACGACACCGTTTAGTCCCAAAAGGACAACACATTGTGTAGACATGTTAGCAAACTTCAATTGCCATGTCATCATGTTCCCAGTCATTTACCACATCACCGAGCATTTAGTCAGTGCCACATCAGCACACAAGTGACACATTTTGGTTTTGACATGTCATAGTCTTATTTGTACACATGTCACTGTCTACTTTGTCCATATGTTAGCATCAACTCTCTCTTAGTTTAGTTTAGACTCACCAATTTAGTTTGATCCAAAATGAGTTCACCAACACTTTGACTGCCTAGTTTAACTAATTTTCTTTCAGTTTCTCTGCAAACCAAACTGGTTCCTAAGATTTTTCAACATTTTGAATTCAATTTTATGGTCAGAATTGCTAAATTCCATCTCCATAAGCATGTTTCCTTCTCTTTTATTGTCTTCCTTTATTATGGACACCTTAAACTTCCCCCATACATTCTCAACCATATTAATATCATCTTTGACGGTTCTAATTATGATATTTGGGCTAAGGAGGTGTGTAGCTTTCTTAAGGGAAGGCTACTCTAGCGTATTGTTACTAAAGAAATATCAAAACCTACCTAAAAGAAAGACAAAGACATTGATGTATTCACAAAATGATTGGTGGCCTAGGATAGAATTAATCATCAAATCTTAACATCGTTTCAAAATATATGTGATAAAGCCATTAAACTCGAGTTTCAACATTTTGTCACAACCTAGAAAGTATGGATTTTTTTGAAAAATCGATACTCTATATCTAATGATGTCCTCTGATTTCAATTGTATAAAAGACTCCATTGCATGCAAAATAGCATGGACATACAATACATAATTACAACTCTAAATTGCAAGAACATTGGGATCAGCTAGTACTTGACAATCTTTCCCATCCTAGTTATAATATTGTTGCAATTTAGCAAACTTCTTGATGGTCAACATATATGGCATTTTTAATGACTCTCAAGGTTGAATTTGAACTCATTTATAACTCTCTTCTCAATAGTGGGACTTTACCCAATTTCGACATTGTAATTAAAGAGCTCATCTCAAAAGAAAGTTGCCTTAATATACTCCGCATGGAAAAATCTATCCCATCTACTGATGTTGTTCTTGCAACTCATACCTCTTCCCAAACTTCTCATAACTTGAGTAAAAAGTTCTATAAGGGATGTTGCAGCTGCTATAAAAAGCCCGGACATCACATCTTTGAATGTAGGAAACAACTCAAACAGAACTTTAGACAAGGTAATTCCTCTAAGCCCTTTCAACCTACTCGCAATATTGTTATTGCCACTGACGGCCCAACAGAGAGAAACACTTTTAAATTCTCTTTAAAGGATCTTTATCCCCTTTTTCATTAGCTCCAACCAGACTGGTATTATATCCTCTTCTGCCATATATGTCATATCGGGTACCTCAACCTACTAGTATCTTGATTATACTTGTTGTAATCATATGAACTCTAATTCTTCCGTTCTTGAATCTTTAACAACACCATCTGTTCCATACATTATTCATACAGTTGATAACTTTACTATGTATGCACACGTATAAGTACTGTTCACACATCCAAATTACTTTTATATGAAACCTTTCTTGGACTCAAACTCTCATTGAATCTTATTTCTATTAGACAATTATGTGACTTGGTGTTAACTTATCCTTTTCGAGTTGTGGTTAAATTGTGCATGATTTATAAGCGGGCACGATCCTTGGGGGAGGGCGTAAGGTTAGACGATTATTTAAGCTTACTTCCGTGAATCTTCCCTAAAAGTTTATTATTAGTGTTGTCACTTCCATATATGGCACTGTCGCTTAGGTCATCTTTCTACTTCTATATTAGGATCTTTAATCTTTAATGGTACTCTATCTCATGTTAAGATTGATCATTTTGATTGTATCTCTTGTTAACTATCAAAAAGTTATTCCTTACCTTTTTCTTTTAATGATTTTATTTCTTTAGTGCCTTTTGATCTAATTCACTCTAATATTTAGGGCCATGCACCTCATGAAACTATGAGTGACATAAGATATTATGTGATATTTTTTTATGATTTTTCTCATTATAAATATATTTATCTAATGCGACATAGATCTAAACTATTCTCCATTTACTCTTGTTTTGCTAATATGATTCAAACTCAATTTTCTTGCAAGATTAAAATATTTTGCACTGATAATGCCATCGAATATAAAGATACAAACTTAACTAATTTCCTTGCTCAATAAGGGACCATCATTTAGAGATCTTGCCTAAATATATTTCAACAAAATGATCGGGCCGAATGTAAACATAGACATATTCTTAATACTATTCTATCCCTTCTTATATCCTCTTCTTATCTTGAACCCTTTGGGGTGAAGCAACCTTTATTGTTGTATGTAATATCAATCACATTCCTTCTCTTATTATAGGTAATATCTCTCCCTATGAGTACTTATTCAATCGTGCTCCTAACTATCAGTCTCTTAAATTCTTCGTATGTGCGTGTTTTATTCTTTTACAACCTCATAAGCACACCAAACTAGGACCAAGAGCACGTTTATGCTATTTTCTGTGATATGACATAAAGCACAAAGGATTAAATGTTGGGATCCCCTATTTTAAAGACTTCAAATCTCTTGACATCTCACCTTTTAGAAACATAAAATGTTTTCCATACTATTAAAATAATGAGTCAACAAACCCTCATAACATTTTTTTAAAATCCTACCATATCTTTATTTCCTGTTATTTCTTATACAGGTCTTTCTTATAGCTATAATAGTTCAACACAACTGACGTTTGATTCCATTATATCTTCCCCCACTACAGATCCTCCACTTTCACTAAATAACTCTTCCCCATCTATTTATTCATCATAATCTACCGAGTCTCAACAACTTCCCTATCGATCCTCTAAAGTAAGTCAGACATATATTCATCTTGAAGACATCCAAGCTTATTCCACTATTATTTTTCTATATGAACTTTGCACCTATTGTGTAACACCCCATATTAGGGGTTAAAAAAATTGAGAAAATTGAATGCACTGTATTTTGGCACATACAAATAAATTGTAAATGCATTTATTTACATTTTTTCAGGTATAAATTAATTGTTAAAAATGCAATTAAAATATGAATTGTGAATTATTGGGGCTAAAAATTTATTTGGAGCATAATCTGATCATTTCAAATTTTTGTTGGAATTTTGGGAATTTTTGAATATTTGGAGTATTTTTAGATTAATAATAATAATAATAATAATATAAAATAATAGACTAGTGAAATTGTGACATGTGGCAGTAGTGAGCAATGACACTTATAGAACATGCAATATAGTCACGTGGTGTATAGGTTTAGTGCAGCTCTTTCCCTTTATTGTTGTCTCTTCACCGAAAGCATAGTTAAACAAAGCCAATTTTCCTCTTGTTTACCAACACTGAAACACCTCTCCCTTTACTCTTTTCACCCACACTACCGAAGCTTTGCTAAATCAAGTAAGTCATTTTGGTAATAATTTAATGGTATTTTGGTGATGTTTGAACTTGACTGAATTGGTTTTGATAAATGAAGTTATTGGAAATAATTGCAAAAATGGATATGTGCATACTCTGTATACTTTGTTTTTTGTTTACAAAAAAATGGAAACATGCATGAATATGTTGGTTTCGAAACACGATGGGAATCTTAGATTTTTGACTTATTTTTGGTTGCGTTGAACTGAGAAGAAAGTGATATAAGTAATTTATGTATGGGTTGAATAATAGAGGAATGAGAAGATTAAAAGATGTGCAGAAATATATATGCATGATTGAGCCAAGTTTACATTATAAATTGGCTGCATTTTCATAACTGTTTATGCGCTCGTTGACTACTAATTGATGACTTTTGTGCTTAAATTGGTTCCTTATAACGAGCTCTTGTAATTTGCAATTTGTCGGTAAATTGTCGTAATTTGACATCACTTTCTCTATAATTTTTCCAAGGACAATTGATGCTGCAAATTGTATTTTAATTGTAGGAACACAAGGGAGTCAACGATGAGAGA
>JANIJF010000004.1:60757511-60769183 GCA_024520955.1 Erythroxylum bequaertii
TACCCTAGCTCTATATAAGAATAGCAGTATCTGTACATCTTTTATTATCATTTGAATAAAAATCAGAAGCTTTTACAAAAAATCATACGTAGAAGTAGATATGTTGCAATCGACACTCCTCGGAGTCATTGCTGCGAAGCTGGTAGTAATTGACCAGAAAAATAGAGTTGAGGACAGTCAGATTTCACTGAGTAAGTCAATATCACCCCACGACACCTAATGGCATGCTCATGCAATATACAATTTATATTAGTATAAATACACATATATGATGTATGAAAAATCACATGTAATACATAATAAATTGTACAGAAGGAATATTTGTAGAACCTTAATCTCCAAGGACAAATCCTCACAATACTACACTTCGAATGGCTGCAGGAGCTAAGCATCACCAACGGCTCAACCCTATAACTATGTTCATATGATCATAAGACTCTCTTAGTCCAAAAGGGTCGTAATGAGCCAAGCATCACCAACAAGCTAGCCCTTACTCAATATGTCTAAAGTCACAATCACATCGATAATATACATATCAAATAAGGACCTAATTGGGAGCCAATCATCAACCTTGATCAATCTGTATCATATCATAATCACCTTTTATAATCAAATTAGAGTGCACCTAGTCTTAATGCATCCCTATCAAGTGGCATTTCCTATCGATCTCTTCATCCTCCACAATCACAGTCAAACACATCCACACATAATCCATATATCAATCATGAAATTTCACAAAACAAGCATTTAGTTATGTAAGAACATCATAAATGCATATAGTATGACATAAATATCCAAACTCGTATCCGTATACTTAGATATCATGATGTTATTCACACACGACAACAAATACTTAAATTATATATGTACATGCATATACTTATAGGTAATATATGTGTGTGTGTGTGTGTATCATATCATATCATATCCACATGTATAAAGATGAGGGCATCTATCCTGGCTTATCATGTTATCAATCATATTCTAAAACCATACTTAATAGAGGGTATTCACTTGATATTGGTTGATAGATATGAACTTATCTAATTAATGTGCTTGTCAGTCCAAACCTTGCAATGTGGGTCCCATTCTTGATAAACCTATAAAAATATGAAAGGAAATATCCTAATTAATGTTATTTACAAGTCATTGGGTTCATTTACATGGGTTTAATTAACAACCTATGACTCATTAGTTTTACTAGTATAGTCCAACTTTGTAATTCGTCCCTTGATCTTATTATCACCTAAACTTTTCATGATTTTTAATTCATAAACCATTAAGAATTTTGCTACAGTTCTTAAGGGAAAAATGATCAATATAATTTATAGGATTTCTCAATTTTTTTTGAAATAATAGTCACTGAAAAGTTGTCGAAACAATATCTCCAACAACTACATCATTCCTCTAATGATTGGAAAATTTTTTAGTCTCAAAATTCAATAAATTTCATACCAAATGAAAGCTCTTGGTGAGTAAAGAAACTTTTATAACTGTAAGAAAATCAAATTCTCAACCAATATCAACAAATTGAAGAAAAATTATTTTAGAGGCCTAACCTATATTTTCGTCAATCAACAATAATATAGGTAGTGACTAGCGACGAGACCATAGAACTTTTGCTCCTAACATAAAAGGGAGTTTAATGGTGGTGGTGGTGGTGGTGGTTGGCAACACTCAAAGGAGGTGACAAATTTAAGATTTGAGTTTTCCTTTAGTTTTTTTCTTGATTTTTGTGATGATTACGATATCGTTGTGAGGTAAAATGGGTATATTTGTGATGGAATTAAAGAGAAGAGTTGATTAGTATATATGGCTAGCTAGTCAGAGTTGCTAACGGTGAAGAATAGAGGAAGAAGATGCTTTCGTGAATAGTAACCTTAGGGGGCTGAAAACCAAAAATAGGAATGATGGAAGTAAAAGAGAGATATTTATATTAAAAACTAATTGTAATTATTATATTTATTTAAAATAATGTAATGCCTTATGGAGGCACATAAAATTGGTTCATTAAATTTGTTAATATTTCTAAAAGGACTCAAAAGTCATTTACAATACCTTCCCTTCTAGCCATTACATATGTAAAACAAATGTCAAATGAGCAATAATATATAACATTTTGGGTGGGATTAGTTTTTTTTCACCCCTATATGATATTTGTTCATTAGTTGGAACATGTTTATTAATATGTATACTATCTATTGCTCCTATACAATCCTAGAAATAAAATTATATTATTAAAATAATTAATTAAATATGAGGAAATAATGAAAATAATAATTAATTATATGAATATACCTAAAAATAAGGAAAGTATTTTGAATTATGTTGATTCTTAAGAGGTGCATTAGTAAAAGATAATGTGATGACTCTTTTTGTAAGACAATTAACTATATATAAGACTTTATAAAAATACTTTGAAATTGTCCAAGTTAAATGTTGAAAATGCTTTGTATTGTCTTTAGTTATCTCACTATGCCCTATAATCATCAAGAAAATTGCAATTTGTTTCTCCATAATCAAATGACTTATTAGATTTAAGCTTTCTAAACTCTTCAACCTATCACATAAACTTAAGAAGATTCTCTTTTTCATTTTTAATTTCTCATAAATTCTTATAGGATTCCCGTTCAAAAGCTCTAATATCCAATCACGACTTGATATAATGGAAGTTCTACATGATTTCTTGTGTAAATGAAAATATTCATTTTCTTCCCTAGCTAGAGAAATAATAACTATCTTCATCAATTCATCATCTGAATCTGATTTAAAATCTGATAAGGAGGCTATATACCTATAATAATAGTATTAATATCAATAAAGAAATTTAAATATAAAAGCTAAAATAATTATGAAACACCATAACTTTTAACATAGATTTAAGAAGTTTGTATCAAATAGTTAATCAAACACTTTTACCAAACATTCATACAAAACATGGGCATAAAATATTCAAATCATAGAATAGTTCTTAATATAAAATTGCCTAAACCAATGAGACTTCAATATGTGATAACGTGAAAATATAACTATTGATACATAATCCAATCCATCTTTTTTGCACTTGACATCTTCATAAAAATTTACCATAAAATAAAGAATCATGTAAATCCTTCCTTGCTTTTCTTATTGCAAACTTTAGACACCCAAAATATATACAGAATTCAAACATTCCGTCATTATATTAGTCTCTTAATTAACTAATAAAGACTTAAATCCATTCTCTATAGTGGATGATGCTAGGGCCAATTTTGTCTTAAATAAATCATTCTTTCTTTTCAATTGTTCATCAATTGTAATCAAGACCTTTTTTAGAATGTTAGAGGATGTCCTCTTTGCCTTCTTTTTAGGAGATTTCTTATTCTTAGAAGGGGAATGCGCAACTTAATCTCCTTTTTTTTATTAAATGAACAAACTTTATAAATATCAATTCTATGCTCCTCTTTTGTACTATTTGATGGAGATTTTGTTCATGGATGTGTCTACAAACCAGTTGTGGTAATATATCAAAAAATATGACACAAGTATAAAAAATTGTTACATCTTGTTTGTGTTTAATTTGTGGGCTACTTTATACACCTACAATGATGAAAAGTGTATGTGAGAAAAATGAAGTATTAATAAGTAAAGGTATATTTTGCCTTAAATAGAGGTTTCAAACATTCATATGTGGCATTAACTTCACAAGTGAAGGATTGTAACTAATTCCTATTTCTTTTAGTAATTGAAAATTTTCAATCTAGACCTCAATGCATTATACTTGTTCTTCAATTTGAATATTGATATACTCTTTTATCAAATTATGTTTAAAGACTTGCTTTAATATTTTTCTAATCATATTTGGAAAATGTAGTAGTTATTCGATTTTTCTTCTTCACTTCTACAACTATTAATAAGACGCATCTTTGTGGCATCATTCCATCCCCATCCTTTTTATTTATTTCCACACAATTATTGGAATCATTCATATTATTCAAAGCTTCCATCGCCAAAATTAATTACATATAAGTGACAACCAAAAAAATGACAAGAAAATATTGTATTAGTTACAAAATTTCATCATAAGCTTCATTATCTTTATTTCAAAGTGGTAGTTGCATGTAAGCTTATTATAATGTCATAAAAATAATGTGAGAGTAAAGGGAAGTTTGCAAAGAATTGTCTCATGTTGTTTATTTAGTTCCCTAAATAACTGAGATTGGTAATTTGACATTCCATTATTATGTTTAAGTTAAATATTGTAGCTTATATTGACCAAGTGGTTTCAACATCAACAATATTGCCATTTAAGTTGACAACTTTCTTTTATAAGGGGGCTAAGTTATTCTTTTAAAATCATATCTTTCTAATACAATCAAGAGAAGCAAATAAATTAGCTTGTATTAATCAAAAGGACATACATATTCTTTTATGGCATTTTATTAAACACTAGGAGTCTAGTCTTTCTCATCCCTAATTAACTTGGAAAATAAACTAACAATTGATTGTTAAGAACCTAAATCAACATAACTCTACATGGAAGTCGTAAGATATCAATTAAGAGAAAGAAAAAGAAACAACTAAGATAAGGAAACATCACTTCCTTACCCTCTTTTTCTATTCTTTTCCACTAAGGAATCATATTAAACTAATATAAAAGTTAGGAAGGAAACTATTGGATTTCTCTTCTTCTTTTCATTCATTAGTTTTTGTTTGTATCTTAACCTTAATTGTAAAACACCCTATATGGAACCTACAACCATCTACACATAAGGCAACTAATTTCCTGTACATACATTCACGGCATGCATTTCGATTCAATGCTATACATATACACATTACAACTCGATGCTTAACATTATCATTTAACAGTAGTAAAATATTTTTATATTTACATGGTAATCCAAAAGAAAACATATAATTTCCTTTAACCATTACATGTACAATCATATTTAATTAAAAACACTTTCCAAAAGTACTTTTTCTTCTATCTGTTGGCCTTAGTCCCTGCAGATGTTCCCTGTACCTCACTCCGTCTCCAACAAAATTCCATAAGTTACTTTATGTTAGATTCCTAACTTTGGGAGAACTTAACCAAGACAAACAAAACCCATCTACTTTTATGGACTTGATACATTACCTACTGACTTGATGAACTTCCAAAACAGAAATCATACTACTAACCGAAGCTAACAGGTAGGAATGAGTCTGTGACACATGCCATAGTACTAAATTTGCATTAATCTCTTAAACAGGGAACTCAAACGTTGAGGCTTAACACATATATAGGAGTTTAACTATACAGCTGGGAAGCTAACCCTCTTTATGACCCTAGGACCAACCGAGTTCATATTCTACCTAAAATGTTGATGTTTTAGACTTCATTACATACCAGTACAAAATCCTCCTTTTTAGGTCAAGTATTGGTAATAAGTTAATAACTATAGTGCTAATCCATTAAACTCTATTAATTTAAAACAAGATTTTGAGGTTTTAGGATCCTCACCTTTAACGCTTCACTGACCATTATTATGGGCAAATTCCATCAAAGGAATGTATCCATCCCAATTGCTTGGGAATTCCATAACAAATGCCCTAAGCATGTCTTCCAACACTTGTACAACTCTCTCAGATTGCCCATCCATTTATGGGTGAAAGGTTGTGCTAAAGCTTAGCTGAATATCCAAAGCTACTTGCAAACTTTTCCAAAACCTTGATGTAAACGTGGGTCTCGGTCAAAAACAATTGAAAATGGCACTCCATGTAGCTGAATAATCTCATTCACATACAACTCAGCTAATCGATCCATAGAATAATCAGATCGAATCGATATAAAGTGAGCTGATTTGGTAAGCTTGTCCACTATGACCCATACAGCATCATGTTTTCTTTGTGTAAAGGGTAGACTTGTAACAAAATCTAGGGTGATATTATCCCATTTACCCAAATCTTTTACATTAAGTACCATTATGTCTCTTACTATACTTAGATGCACTTAATTCATTTATTATGCTCACTTATTAATACACCCTAGACATGTTATAATACTTTTAAGGTATATGTTAGGGCCTTACATTAATAATATATTTTGGCTCTAAAAATCTAGGGTTCTAATTTTTATAATCATAATGTCATCTATTCTTATTTATTTTTTTCTTTTATGTGTTATCTATTCTTGTGGTAGTTGTGTATATTCATAAATAAAAAAGAAATGGAATATTTAAACATTATTAACAATTGCTAGAATGAACCATTTATGGTAAAAAGTAAGAATTAACGTATAAAGTAGATAACCCACCACATTATTCAGCTTTAAAGTGTTTGAGAAGCTCCCATAACCACTACATAGTTATTGGAAACAAAATTCTTATTGAAAATAGATAACTTGACCCTCAAAGAAGCAAACACATTGACCAATCCAAATGTTGTAAGAAATATTTAAGGTAATATCAATGTGAACTTCAAATTCTACACTTAAAAACTGTGAAAATTACATAAGCTATATAAGTAGTATAAATGAATTATCAATAATGTACAAAAACAAACAGAGCGTAGAACATGGTTCCTTATCAAACCAATAAGAAGGCTAATCGTCCCAATTGTTGAAATAGGAAGCAGTTACAACTAATCTAAAAACCACAACCATATCTACATAACTCATAAATCTCTATAGATCTTTAACCCAATAATGTTTGTATAATAGCCCTTAAATTAACTAAGTTAAAAAGTGATGTTGCACTAGGGTTAAATAACTCACCTTCTCTATAAAGTTCCTTCCTATTTATCCTTTTTCTTATTTATAGTCTTAAATATAGACCTTATAGGCTTAGTTTTAAATTCCAACGTAATTCCTATCCCTTGCTCTATTTGGAAGTCTAGTCTTTCTTGCATATGCAAACTTGAGTTGTAGAAGAAGGTCTTAAGTTAATATTAACATTGGAGATGAAATATTTTCTTATAGAAAAATCAATTTTCAGGAATTCTATAGGCTCATAATTTAAAGTAATCATAAATGCCAATTGATCAGTTAATTAATATAGCTCTTAATTAAATAATAACTAAATTAACTAAAATTTTGAAAGAAAATTTTCAACATAATCTAATGAAAACAAATTTTCAATAGAATTAGAAAAAGACCAAGATCAGTTTCCAAAAATTTAGCTGACGATTCAAGGTATTAGGATAATTTCTCAACCAAAAAATAAAAAGTCTTATTCCTTACACATTACATTAAAAAAGAGTAACTAAGAATGGTTTCCCTAAAAAAAACCTAAAGCATAATTAATTTTAGATGATGGAAACACATAGTAATACATATTTACAGATACCTCACTACCTAGTGCTAAAGAAGTTGTATCACTAAGTCATAAATCAACTTCTCAAATGTGAGCTTTCTAAACTGACAAAAAAAGGAAAGAAAAATTAACAAAATTTTTCAACAAGATCTTAAGAAGAATAAAAATTCCAAAAAAAAAGTCTTACATTCTGAAATAAAAGGCAAAAGAGAGAAAGAGAAGAGTTAGGGATAAAAAAATGGTTGTAAATTAGGGTTCACTCAAAAGTGGAACAACAGTAAAGAGTTAAGAGCATAGTTTCAAAAAAAAAAGTCATTGAAAAAGAGGATGGTTTTGGAAGTGAGACTTTTTTATTCTTTGGACAAAGAAAACTATTTCAAAACATTAAAAAAAACATGATATTGATGTTTTTTAATTATGTTATGATTTTTCTAATTTAAGAAAAAAACCAAAAACAAATTATTTCAAATATGTCTTACCTTTCTTATGTTTCTTTTATTGACAACAAAAAGAAAAAAAAGCCTTAAAAATGAATAAAACCAAACATCCCCTTAGCTTTTGATAGTCTAATATTAGCTATTGTATTAATCATTATGGGAGTCTAAGTAGGAGATAAGGACTTTAGGCAACAAAATATTGATATAATCTTTTCAAGGAGTGAAAAGGTATCACAATATGAACCTTTCCCTTAAAATTAATTTAGGCCATCCATAATCATTATAATTATCCCGAAGTCATATATAAAACCCTTACAATTTCTATAAGCCAACAAATGCAACTTTAAGTTTTTTTTCTAAATCTCCAATTTTAAAGCAAAGTTTTTCCTTTCTTGGTTTGTATTTCCCTAAGCTTTTTTCTTTCTTTTGTATAAAAATGTTAAGTTCTATTATCAACATTTCAGGGAACGAGTTTGAGACTTTTAGAATTTCTAATATGACTAGACATGGTAACAGGTTAGACATGTCACTAGCCCAACCTAACCACTATAAGAGAGCCTGAGTCTAACCAAAAATTTAATTAGACTCAAGTTGTATGATCCAAATTTGTTTAGGTAGCAATAATGTTGTTTTAGGATGGGAGTCGTGGGTCAAGATTTAAATAGAACCTACAGGCCTAAAATCTGGTCAACTTGAACTTAGTATATTGATTTTGGGCTAGGTTAGGCTCATCTTGCCATCTTTGAATATGAAAAATCGACATAAATATATGGTAGATGAAAGGCAATTTAATATTATAATTCCTTATGTTAGGACTATCACAAGGTTCAAAACTGAGAATTATATATGTAAGTTTAAGGTTCATGATCTTGAGGGGATGATGATGGATTTCTTCACTCCATCTTATATAAAATTTATGTATTGTCTCTCATAAAATAAGTCTTACTTTAGTAAACTTGGCAAAGTAAATGTGTATTATGATAGTTTCAAGTGTAAGTTGAAACTTCTCTTAAATGAATTATGCTACCAAATCCTAAAGGACAAAGGTATATCACTTAGTCACTTATAACCCATTCTTAATGTCTCATCTTCTCCTTTTAAATGGCTTATCACTTGAAAAACATTAAATCATATCTAATGCTTTTAATTTATGAATCAAATTAGACTTTCAAGTAAACTCTCTAATTGTTATAACCTAAATGTCCAACCTATAATGACCTAAAATAAACTACCCAAAGGGACCTACAGATGTAAAAACTATTTCTTATCATACCTTTGATGGGTAGAAGTACTTAAGGTTTTAGGTATGCCTAACAAGATGTGAATTTGGACTTCAACAGGAGAAAATGGTTAGATACATATTTGAACTCCCATACACAAGCCTCTATAGATTTTGAGA
Organism: Erythroxylum bequaertii; assembly: GCA_024520955.1. Taxonomy (NCBI): domain Eukaryota; kingdom Viridiplantae; phylum Streptophyta; class Magnoliopsida; order Malpighiales; family Erythroxylaceae; genus Erythroxylum; species Erythroxylum bequaertii. The sequence continues at coordinate 60,766,622 of JANIJF010000004.1, forward strand.
ATTCCCTTCCTCTAATGCTTAAGTTATTAAGAGCTAAGGGGTGCTAAGTATGTAGAAAAATATGTAATTAAGCTTAATGATAGTGGTTATGAGAACTTATCTTGGGTGCGTTTCCCTTTTATAGGAAAATTTTCAAGAAGTATAGTTAGAATCTAAATATTCTAGTGGAGTTTAGATCCAACTCCTACTTAAAGACTTAATTGGTCTTTAATTAGGACATTGCTTCCATAATTAGATGAGTATTTCCTTAATTGATCCTATATATTAGGTATACTTGAGATATGTAAGTAGTGCTTTAATAAGTATGCTTGAAAATGAAAATTATGCAAATAGATTTTTAGGCTTTAAGCTTCCAATAGAATGGCTTGATGAGTAATACAAGTCTACATAACACTTTGGCTATAAATTGTATCAAGTACCCTAATTTCTTTTCGTGACTTAGTATAAAAATGAAAATTTTAGTACTCAAGTGTGCTAAGACATAGTCTTAATCAAAAATAGTCTTTATGCCATTTAAAAATATTACTATTAATTCTATAATAATCTAACCAAGATAACCTAAAATCGTTTCTTAATTTCCATCCATTAAGTCTATACAAGATTATTCAAGACAGGCATTAGATGAACATCATCCTTCAGATATCCATCTTAGGTTTTATCGCTCAAGCTTATGTGAGACATGTTAATGAACTGATAAGAATCTTCCTCTAAAAGATTCCTTAAGAATATTTCCTGTGAAATACAACTATCCTTTACAACATAGAGACATTTCTACAACACGTAAGGAGGCGAATCATCATTTGATCTTAATATTGATAAATGTTCAATTTAACCATCCATCTCTCTATATATGGCATAATATGTGGAAGATAATTCACTTATTTATTTTTTCAATATTTGTTAAAAGTATACGCCTTCATTCTTGAGAGAGGAATCACCCTTAATTTTGTTTATCAACCTTTTTTTTTAATAGAAAATTCATCATTAATGTGCCTGATAAGATTTTCTTATTTTTGAAGGTAAAACTACATTATTTCCCTTTTATCTCTTTTAAATTATAAATAATACCATAAATGATATGATTAGTTTAGGGAGTAAAACTAGTAATTCTACCTTTAGTAAGTATATTAATATGGGATTAGTGGCCACTAATTTGAGCCTTGTATATGTCAAGTTTGGAAGGACAATTTCATCATAATCCACAACAATTATGGCCTTTTTTAGGGTCTCATATAAGCCTAAATTTGTGAATTATAGGAAGTAGTTTGCTTATGTAACTATTCCTTATACTCTATGTTTGGGAACTTTAATAAGAACTTAAACTATGACTAAAGTTGAATAAGCTTAGGAGGACAACGTTTAGGAAGATGAGGGAGAAATTTCACAGTGTCGAGGTAATAGTAAAGATAAAAATTCCACATTCTTGAGGTAATAACACTAGGATATTATAGAGATGGATATTATAGAGATGATAAGGATATTTTCTATCATATGACTAGAGAGGTTAAATTTTACTATGATTGATTCAAGTATGGATTTTACTTCCCTCTATAGCCCATAATCCTTTTCATTATCAATACTATAGGCTTGAGTCTTAACTAACTACATCCTTATGCTTGAAGTTCGTTGGTTAGACTCTTTATCGCCTTTTAAATTGGAGAGGTGCCCTTAGCCTAGTTATTTAAGTCCAAGCACTAATGTAAATTTCTTAGGACTTAAAATGGATGATACAACCTAAACATGAGGAATGGTGTCCCTTGTTTAAGATTCCTAAAGGGACACATAAATGGAAGGACAAATTTATAGGCTTGGTAATGGGATGGGCCTAGCTCGATGCCGAGCTTAAGGTCGTCAAGCTCGAGCCTAAACTTAACAAGCCTAGGCAACCTAAAAGCTGACTCAACAAGGACTGACCTTAATATTTTTAAATTAATAAAATAAAATTGTGTCGTTTTCTTTATAACTATTAGGCTTCAAATTTGGTAAAGCATAGGCAGCCAGAACTCCAGACCTGACCAAACTAGGCCTGAGTAGCTTGAGCTTGAGGCCTGACCAAATTGTAACTAATCTTTTTTTATATGCTTATAATTAATTTAAATCACCTTTTTTAAAAAATAAGATTAAATAGACCAAGTCCAATCAATTTATTTTTTAGTATAAATAGTCAAGTTCAAAAATTCGTTCTAAAAATTTTGATTTTTTATTTTAAGGTCCTTTTTAACATTTTAAATAAAAGTCTTTATATTATTTTCTTGTTGATTGAGCCCAAGTTTATTATATTAATTGGTTACACTTTCATAGCTTTTATTATACTTTTTGACTCCTATTTCTAGATTTTATGCTTAAATTGATCCTTGAGTGTGTATTTTTATTTTATGTGATTTGATAGTAAAAATTGGTACAAATTGGTATTAATTGCACTATTTATTTTTCTGAGAACAATTGATACTTCAAATTGCTATTGTTGATTGTAAGAACCTCAAGAAGAAGGGAGTTGAAGGTGTAAAATAAAAGATGTGCTGAAATGAAGTCAACAAGAGGACAAGAGCTACAGGAAAAGTT
>JANIJF010000004.1:60779833-60791182 GCA_024520955.1 Erythroxylum bequaertii
TGCATGTTCTGTGACATGGAGAAAATTATGGTTAAAATTGAAACTAAGACGAAGTGGAAAGTAAGACTCGTCTTAGTCTCTCCTCCGTCTTAGTTTCCGCTTCGTCTTACTTTTCTCTCCGCGCTTCGTCTTAGTTTGACCTTTACTTCGTCTTAGTTTGACTTCTGCTTCCGTCTCACTTTCACTTTCGTTGCTTAATCTCATTTTGCCTTCTGCTACTTCGTCTTACTTTTCTTCACCCGTACCAAAATGGTTCATCACTTTCTAATATTATATAATTAACTTGCCCTACTTTGTGTACAGTTTTCACTCTTAAATTTTTTTTTTACAGATTTGTTAGACTTAGATGCACCGTGGAGGCTTTAAATTAAAAACAATCTTGTTTTGTTCAATGCCTCATTAATGTTTACTTTATTATGATTTATTGATTACATTTATTATTATCAAAGAAACGTGATAATAATTAATCAAAACATTACAGGGAAAAATATTGGCATTTTACAAATTACACGGTCTCGCGGTCGCGAGAGACTAATAATATGACGGTGAAAACAAATATAGAAATGTAACTGCATGTTCTGTGACATGGAGAAAATTATGGTTAAAATTGAAACTAAGACGAAGTGGAAAGTAAGACTCGTCTTAGTTTCTCCTCCATCTTAGTTTCCGCTTCGTCTTACTTTTCTTTCCGTGCTTCGTCTTAGTTTTACCTTTACTTCGTCTTAGTTTGACTTCTGCTTTCGTCTCACTTTCGCTTTCACTGCTTTGCCTCATTTTGCCTTCCGCTGCTTCGTCTTACTTTCACTTCCACTTACTCTTAGTTTGACTTCTACTTCCGTCTGACTTTCGCTTTCCATGCTTTGTCTCATTTTGCCTTCCGCTGTTTCGTCTCACTTTTCTTCACCCTTACCAAAATGGTTGATCACTTTCTAATATTATATAATTAACTTGCCCTACTTTGTGTATAGTTTTCACTCTTTTAAAAAAAATTACACATTTGTCAAACTTAAATGCACGGTGGCAACTTTAAATTAAAAAGGAACTTGTTTTGTTGAATTCCTCATTAGCGTTTATTTTGTTATGATTTATTGATTACATTTATTATTATTGAAGAAACGTGATAATTATTAATATAAAGATTAGAGGGAAAAAGTTTGGCATTTTACAAATTACACGGTCTCGCAGTTGTGACAGGCTAATAATATCACGCTGAAAATAGATATAGAAATGTAACTGCATGTTCTATGACATGGAGAGAATTATGGTTAAAATTCTAATTACACTTTCGCTTTCCCTGCTTCGTCTCATTTTGCCTTCGGCTGCTTCGTCTTACTTTGACTTCTGCTTACTCTTAGTTTGACTTCTGCTTCCGTCTCACTTTCGCTTTCGCTGCTTCATCTCATTTCGCCTTCTGTTACTTCGTCTTACTTTTCTTCACTCGTACCAAAATGGTTCATGACTTTCTAATATTATATAATTAACTTGCCCTACTTTATGTACAATTTTCACTCTTTGAAAACAAAATTTACAAATTTGTCAGACTTAGGTGCACCGTGGAGACTTTAAATTAAAAAGAAACTTGTTTTGTTGAATTCCTCATTCCGTGGCGACTTTAAATTAAAAAGGAACTTGTTTTGTTGAATTCCTCATTAGCGTTTATTTTGTTATGGTTTATTGATTACATTTATTATTATTAAAGAAACATCATAATTATATTATAAATATTACAGGGAAAAAGTTTGGCGTTTTACAAATTACACGGTCTCGCAGTCGTGACAGACTAATAATATCACGTTGAAAATAGATGCAGCCAACACTACCAATATTACCACTTTCATTAATTCCAACTGCCCATTCCAAACTTCAAGAAATGTCAAACACTGTAAAATTGCTTCAGAATGTTGTTAAGTTTGAAATTTCATCATTCTTTAACCATTATACTTTCATTTGGCATTGTTCCTTCTCATTATGATTCCACTTTCTTTCTATGGTAATTATCTTATTATGTAGTAGTTATTTTATTTCAAAAATTTATTAGTTTAGAAGTCTATTTTTAGTATAAGAGTAAGTTAGTAGATGCCTTTTCTAATTTAGTTCCTAAAGAAGGAATCCTATTAAGTCAAATTCGTTCTGAATTGGAAAGGAGTAATATTGGCTTAGATAAGGACTTATATGGTTATAAAAAGTTCTCACACTTTCTCTTATCATTGAGACATATTTTGAAGATTCAGAAGAATAAATATGGTCAGCTTGTTGTGCATAGTGCCAATGTAAAAGCTCCTGAACCATTCGAGCCTGATGCAAGCATAGCCATAGGTTTCACTGAAAATGGAAACCAATACCTAAATGAGGGGTCAAAGCTGAATGCTGAAACTTTTGCTGGTCCTATGGAGACAAATTCATTGTCATTTCAAGGAAAGAATATGAAAGATCCTTTACAAAATGCAGAAGCAACAGAACAGTCACCTACATCTCTAAACAAGTCCACCAAACTGAATGTTGAGCAGCCACCAGGAAAAATGGACCAGTTCTCTGATGTTAGTGAAAATGTTCATAGAGTGACAGATCCAAAGAGAACCGACATTCATCTGGCTCCAGTTAAGCAAGAAGAATCTGCTTCAAAAATTAGGCTAGTTAAAAATATATGGAGAAGATGGTTCGGAAACAGTGATGACTGTTCTGGGGTAAAAATTGGTGAAGTTACACAGAATTCACATGCTGCTCGAGAAATCTCTGATAAGATCAAAGATGGTTCCGAACAGAAAAAAGTTGAAAAATATGTGAAGTCACCAACTCAGGATGTGGATCTAGAACATTTAGTGGCATGTTCTTCGTCTAATACAGGATCAAATCGTGAGAAAGAAAATGATATCAATATTGCAACACTAGCTGAAACATCCAAGGAAAGACCGGGTTTACTTGCTCGGATTATGAACAGGTGTAAATTCTGGAGAAATAGTTCGGACTTTTCTATACCTAGTGACCCACCCATCCAGCAAATAAAGACCTCTTCTGCAAAGCATGATATGTTTTATGAGGATTCTTTCTGGAGAGAGATGGAATCCTTTATTTACACTCAGAAAGGATCTCTTATCATCTCGCAGTCGATGACAAGGTTCATAATCCACTTGTCTTATCCTTTGCACACACCATTTATATGCCTTTTTAGACTGATCAGCTAGTCTTTTTCTTTTGTTTATGTTCCTATTCCTTTTTTTCCTCATATTATCAAAGTGAAGCTTTTAAAGCGATCATGTTGTTTACATATTGAAGTTTTTGGATTATCGAACTAGAAACAGGTGTCATTTATCCCAATCTAACTTTAGCTTTCTAACATCTGTTTTTCTTGTGTTCTGGTTTTGTTTCCTTGTGTTTCTAACCAGCAATTCTCAACTGTTAGTATTTGATTTGCTACATTCTCTAGTTCTCTTTCTCTGTGTTATTTTCTGTTTTCTTTTCCTCAATAAGTTCTCCTTCCCGGTTCTTAAAAAGAGAATTTTAAATTTAGGATGATCTAATTTTATTACATCCTAAACAGGTTTTAATTGTCCACTTTTAGCCTTACCCCTTTTTCGTCACTTGGCAACTTTTCATAGCTCTTTTAACTAATCCAGTATGAAACATGCTCAGGTTGAAATGCTTACCAATCTTATGCTATTTGTGAGAAAATAACAAAAATAAGTACGTGCTCTTGTTGCATTGCATGTTAAGTGTCCCAAATTGTTGTTATTTTTCAGGAAAGAGATGGCATTGACTATGCAAAAGGAAGGACCTTTGGTTCTCAAATCTCTCAGTGAAAGTGATGTCGTGAGATTGGTGGATATACTAATAGCAGAGAAGAGGTGGGTGGAAGAATACCCCACCAAAGCTTCACCTTTCAAGCTTGCTTGCTCTGATGAAAAGAATACTGCCTCAGATGATTCATGCAGATTAAATGGATTAAGCCCTCTCTTTTCTAGCAAGCAGTCACAACGTAATAGAGCAGCTGAACAATATGGAGATGAAAAAAATCGAAATATCACAAATGCTGGAGTTTCTTTGGGTTCGGCCAGAAAAAGGCATCAAGAAATATATCGCACTAAATTGTTAGAGGACTGTTACAAGCTTGTGAAGGAGGTTCTGAGGGATTATCCAGAAGGATATAATATTGGTCTTTTTAGAAAGTTGTTTGCTGATAGATATGGCTATAATATTGATATTGAGAAGTTGGGTTACTCAAAATTATCATCTCTTCTACAGACAATACCTGGGGTGTACATAGACTCGACTTATATGATGCCTTCTAATAAAGCCCCTAATATTTCCACATTGGATACTGCTGTTCCTGATTGTCAAGACAGTAATCCCAGTTATAATTTAAAACATTTTGATAGAGAATCATCTGATGAAGCAAAGAAGGAAGATGAATCTGATTCTCCCTGGGAGGAACTGGGTCCTGTTGATAGCTCCAGTTCCAGCAGTAATGAGTTCATCCTATGCACCCTAGGTAGTGCATCACAGAAGCTGAGACACCAATTTTTCAGAGCATTTCTGATTTCCTTACAGGGATGATTGTGCTTATGTTTAGATGGTTTACCCCTAGGCTAGGTTGAAGAGCTTCACACTTCTATGGCTATTTTGCAAAAGATTATACAAGTTAATCCTAGAGTGGGTTAACATTTCTACAGATTAATATATTTCATCGATTCATATGTCCTTTTGAAAGTTATCAGTTTCAGGCTTAAAGCTCCCCTGGTTTCAATTTAAGAACTGATGCAATATGGATATAGATTTACATTTTTTACTTACTATGGTGTTGGTAAGCTCAATCTGATTTAAAATTTGGTTAACTTAAATCCAATTTGGTCCAACCCTAAATTATCTTTTCTTAAAAGTAACATCACAGAATAAGTCATTGCAACATTGGAACATGATTTAAAGCACGAACATAGTTTATGCTTTTATTTAAGTCTAAAAAGAGTTGCAAAGAAACAGATAAAAAAACAACCCAGAATTGTTTAAGAACATAGAACATGCCACAAGCAATGAAGTAAAATAGATCATTCCTGGACGAACAATGAAGATAAAGGGGAAGAAGTAGACTGTAAATGGGGAAATAAATACATTTATAGATGTTGAAGGAGCAGGCGTCCAAATAAGGAAATCCAAGACAAAGCAAGTTGAGGAAGCCAGCAAAGTCAGCAAATTCCAAATCATCGATCAAGCAAGGACGACCATCATTTTTAAGCCATAAAATCACAAACTTACCTGACCCTGGAGCGACCAATGTCTTCGACACACAGAGATCTGAAGAGATCTGGAGGGAAAAGCAGTCAGGGTTGAATGGCAGTCGGGGACGAAGACGAACAGTAGGCGGGGAGAGATTATGTCTTGGGCACGCAGAGATCCGAAGAGATCCGGAGGGAAGAATACACACGTTAGAGTCGGGGACGAAGACGAACAGCAGTCGGGGGAGAGCCGGAGTCGGATAAGAAAACGTACGCTGGAGTCGTGGGCAAATGAGTCAATGGGCAGATGTAAGTCGCGGAGACAGGGACATGTTATCCCTGTCCTCCCTTTTTGGGAGAGACACAAATTCATGTCCCTGTCTCCCGGAGACAGAGGACAAATCCCAAGAGATATGAACCAAACGCTCATGGGGGCAAGATTTTCATGTCTTGTCTCCTGTCCCCGTTTTCGGAGACAGCAACCAAACGTAGGGTTTGGTCGCTCGAATGTCGCCAAGCAACAAGATTCAACGGCGTCAATTGCCGCCATTAACCGTGCCAAACAAGTAATTTAACTTTGGGACGGTCAATTGACATCCATCAACGGGGACGGAAGACCGCCCATCCTTTGGCTGGACACGTGTCCAGGAGATGATCTAATAAGATCTTGAGAGATTCGCTACGTACAGTCCCAAGTCCCCAACTCATGGCTTTTGATTCTGTCCAGCTCAAAGACCAACGTGTAAATATCTGTTCCTACGTGGCATCTTCTGGACATTCGACACCTCGATTTCGTCCACGTCAGCAAACGCAGACTTCTTATCTATTCTCTCTCTCTCTGTCTCTTGCGCTCTCCCTCACTCTTCCATGATCAGAAACTTCGGCGACAGTACTTTCTTATCTTCTATCGATTTCTTACCGCAGTCAACAGGCTTCACTATCAAAAAAATAATTGTCAACTCCTTAAATTTTAACTTTTAATTCTTGATTCAAGCTCGTTCTCTGAACTTGGTTCGCAGATGTTGAAGTTCTTGCTGAATCGAGCTCCATAATGGTGGATTACCAAGCTTTAGATGACGAAGAGGTGATTATGTTCAATTTAATTTCTGTTGGATCAAATTATTTCAATTATTATGTTTCTTTTGTGGATTTGTTCTTAAAATCTGCGTTGAAAAAGCTCGTTCTCTGAACTTGGTTTGCAGATGTTGAAGTTCTTGCTGAATCGAGCTCCATAATGGTGGATTACCAAGCTTTAGAGGACGAAGAGGTGATTACGTTCAATTTAATTTCTGTTGGATCAAACTATTTCAATTATTATGTTTCTTTTGTGGATTTGTTCTTAAAATCTGCATTGAAATCGATCTCTACGTAATCGATTCTCCAGTGAGGTGATCTTTTTGTTGTTTCGTAGTTCTGATTTGTGATCGCTGTGCTATTAGTTATTTTAGTGTGTATGTATATCCAGTATTGCAGGAGACTATGTGAATTAACTGCTTTAGTTGAGATTAGGGCTTTGATGGCTTTGTTAGTTCCCTTCAAGGAAGTTTTTGTGTGAATTAGTTTTGCCGTTTATAATTTGAATAAGACTTGGCCCTTTATGGATAAGTTAGGATAATATTTTGGTAGGGTACTCTGTTATTTTAGGTTACTTCAAGATAGTTTTGTCAAATTTTGCATGGCTGTAATTCATGATTGTATATCAGGTTGAACTCTCTGCATCTTCTGAGGTTTGGTTATCTGGAAAGAAGAGCACCTCCTGGTTATTTGTTTTAGAGTATGTGTAGTTTTTCTAAATCTGACATACAGAGTGTCTAGATGAAAGTTGATGGCAGTGAGGATCAGGAATTGAGGGACTTGGATCATGGAGTGCAGGATGGCAGCAAGGCAGCTAAAGATGGAGTTATGAGCAACCAAAATTTATTAGAAGTAGATGGTTTGAAAGGAAATGGCGGCACTGAAAATGTGAGTGAGGTGCATGGCATGAGTCTTCAGGCTCCAGCTCCAGTGCAAATATCTCAGCAACAGCAGTCTCAAGGGGCAGTGGTTTGTTGGGAGAAGTTTCTTCACCTGAGATCTCTCAAGGTTCTACTGGTGGAAAATGATGATTCTACTCGCCATGTTGTGACTGCGTTGCTTCGGAATTGCAGTTACGAGGGTTAGTGACTGGTCTCTGTGATGTGATGCTCTGGTGCAAGATATTGGAAGGATTTTGGTTCAGAATTATACAAATCATATACTTGTATGCATGTCTGTTCATCTGTATAAATTTGTTCACTTAATCTTCATACATTTATGTGTGATTGATAAGGATATTCATTTATTGAAACTCTTGATTCCAGAAATTTCTCACTTGTAATGGTTTCTGCTATCATCACATGCAATCAACTTTTCATACTTGTGTAATTTTTAAATATTATAGAGTGAATATAGCTATAGAACAGCACAGAAATCAACTTTTTTCTGCTAGTCCAGAAAAATTTTGGAAAATGTTTGCTAGTCAACTTGCAGAGGCTCCATTGTCATGAGCTGTGCTACTGTTAATAATCCCATCTCTGGATCAATCTTGTGTCAAGAATGTTGTTGGCATCTGTGAGGGGTGCAAGTATGTCTGTTTTTAAAATCCGTTCTCCAAATTATGTTAACAAATGTTTGGGTCCATAAAAACTCAGTTTCAGCATCATTAACTGTTGCATATACCATCACTTCTTGTTGCCTTATTTTCATGTCTTAATCTAGTGATTTTATGTATTTTTTGGGCTACTTTATTTAGTCATTGAAGCAGCAAATGGATTACAAGCTTGGAAGATACTGGAAGATTTGAACAATCATATTGATATTGTCCTAACTGAGGTAGTGATGCCTTTCTTACCTGGCATTGGTCTTCTATCCAAAATTATGAGCCACAAAACACGAAGAAATGTTCCTGTGATCAGTAAGTTTTCCTCTTGGTCAAATAGCTGTATTTTCCTTTTTAACAAGAGCATAATGTGAATAGATACTTTTAACTTTTGTTTTCTTGTGAAATGGGTGCAGTGATGTCATCTTATGACTCTATGAGTTTAGTCCTTAAGTGTTTGTCAAAAGGTGCTGTGGATTTTTTAGTGAAGCCTATAAGAAAGAATGAGTTGAAGAATCTTTGGCAGCATGTCTGGAGAAGGTGCCATAGTGTGAGTATACTTTGTTCTTCAATTTTAGAATTTTAGTCTTGGATTTCAAACTTCCTGTTACGTTTTGATCTTTTTCTTCCCTCTTGGAGGCCTCTAGAAGTGAAAACCCTTCTTTTTCTATTTGTTCATTTTTTTCCTTTCCGTTTTGCAAATGCAAAATGTTTTCCATCTCAAGAATGATTCACTAGGGATCAACATTGATTAGGAAACGTACATTTTAACCATGACAATTATTGTGGCTTATCCTCTGCGCTTTAACATAACCCCTTCCCTAGTTAGATACACCTAAGTGCATTTTCTACAGTGCTTGATCATTGTTATCTTTTCTTTCAGTCTAGTGGTAGTGGGAGTGAAAGTGCCACACAAACTCAGAAATCTGTAAAGTCAAAGAGTGTTGATAAGTCTGACAACAACATTGGTAGCAATGATGACGATGATAATGGAAGCATTGGCTTGAATGGGTGCAGAAGTGATAATGGCAGTGGCACCGAGGTATGATTGAGACTTTCACCAGGAAAATCACGTGTATTATTTATAGCTAGATGAGTTATGGGATGATGTTATTTAATGGATGTGGTTTTGAAATTATTGATATGACATTTTACTTTTTCCAACTCTAAGAGTTTTTATTAGTTCCACGGGACTGCAACTGGTCTTCTGTTGTTGATTATCCTATTTTGTGCCCTCCAGTTTTAAGTTTATGTAATTGCTGTTTAGTTCATTTCTAATTTTCAATGGTTTTTGTGTTGTGTTAAAACTGATGGTAGTTGTGCACTGTGAACCACTGATCTTCTCTGAATTTGCAGTCTACTCATGAATTTTCTCTAGTCTTATCTATGAACTGTAAATCATGTCTACTATATTTGTAACTTGTTAAGAGGTGATGTTAAGGTTTTTATGGCTTAGAAGTGTTATATTCAATGAGATGCTCCTGCGTTTGTGATTGCCAATCAAATGCTGGAAATGGTGTGTTTGTAGGTATTGACTTGATAATGTCTGTCAAGTCTGTCTTCAAGTAATGAGGATGTGACTGAATTTATGATGATGACTTTGTAGAGCTCTTGGACGAAACAAGCAGTAGAGAGTGACAACCCATGCCCTTTGTCACCATGCGATAATGTTGTTGAATGTCTGGATAGCACTTGTGCACAAGTCATCCACTCAAATGCTGAATTATCTGGAAGCAAACATCTTCCTTTGATAACTAAGACTAGGCACTGCAAGCAAGAGGAACAACTTGGTATGCATGAACCTTGATGAATCTTTGAGGTCTTCTACGGCTGCCTGCATAGATCTTTAAGTTTAGTTACTTTCTTTTCCTCTTCCTCTACTCTTTTTCTCCCCCTATCTGTGAAGTTTATATTTGATATTTTTTTAATTTCTTGTGAAAGAGAATATTGCAACTGGAAAAGACAAGGTGATGGGCATGGCAAGAAGTCTAGACTTACAGCTTGAATATCCAGTTGAAGATCCATTGAAATTTGTAGGAATGAAACAGAAACATTTAACTGAGAGAGGATCTGATGAACTCATTGAGCAACCAATTGAAAAACAGCCATTAGATCTCAGCTGTGGGAGTCCATCCAGCAAATTGAAGTGTAAAGTAACAAATCTCACAGGTATTACCACCAAAGGCACTGATCATGTAAATGACAGCATGAAATTTGAGGCTTCAAACGAACAAAACAAGATCCCGGATGTCAAGAATAAAGCCATCTGTGATGATAAAGATGCACTGACACTTGAGCTCAGCCTAAAAAGACCGAGAGGGGTCGAGGATATTGGAACAACATTTCCCGAAGACCGCAATGTTTTAAGGCGGTCAGACTCGTCAGCATTTTCAAGGTACTAAACAAGCATGAAGAACCAATTTTAAATTAGTAAACAGTTTGAAAATCCAAAATAATTTGGTTCTGCTTCCCAACTCATGAGTAGTCCGCATTTATTATTTATTATGATTGCAGGTACAATTCAACTTTGAATACAAATCAGGCTCCTGGGGATGCTACCAGAAAAGGATCAGTATATGATCTCCAATCTCATTCTTGTGATGATCATCCTTATCAAAGCTCAAATGTTGGAAGCAATAACATTGATACGGGCTCCACTACAACTAGCATTTTTAACCAGACAGTTCTTGCAAAAAATAAGCCATCGGTAACATCTTCTTTCAAATGCATGCATCCAGCTTTTACTTTCTAGTCTATGAAAGGTCATATTCTATGTGCCTCAGCAAATTGTTCAAGAAAAGGATGGTGATCTTACCGGTGTTGAAGTGCTAGCTGAATCAAGTGGTGTCCATCACGAGACACAAATCTGGCACCATTGTGATTACCATCATCTGCACCAAAGCACTCAACAGAACCAGCTTCCCCTTGGCTTGGATGATTCATCATTGAACAAATCGGCTTCACTTGCTCCACTTTGCGGTTCATCCAATTTGTTATGTGGGCCTGCAGAAGGTAATGCAGGCAACTACAGCATCAATGGAAGTGCCTCTGGCAACAACCATGGAAGCAATGGCCAACATGGGAGTAGCATGGATGTAAATGCTGGAGGAACGAATATAGAAAGTGATAACAGGATCGATGGAAAAAGTGGCAGTGGCGATGCTAGTGGAATTGGGAGTGGAAATAGAGTAAATCAAAGCAAGTTAGCACGGAGAGAAGCTGCTTTGACAAAGTTCCGTCAAAAAAGAAAGGAGAGATGTTTCCGGAAAAAGGTAATGCAACCAAAGTAATCTTCCTATCGCTGGTTACTGGATAGGGCTTTTGTCTATTTTTGTTTATCCTATTAATTATAGGCGGCTCTTATAAGGGCAGTAAATATGACTTTTGACACATGTTAGGGTGTTGAGACTAGGTTCCAGCAGAAACATGGTAAAAAGAGGGGGGATACGAAATGTGGCAATGCAAGCAATATGTGAGGGGTTGTGAGGGTAAAGTGGGGAATGAGAGGGAGAGATGAGTCATGCG
>JANIJF010000004.1:60791282-60807516 GCA_024520955.1 Erythroxylum bequaertii
TTCGGCTAGCCCTCTAAGTCTAGCTAGGGAATAATAATTTCCGGCATCACATTCATCTCTATGTCATCCTTGTTCCTATTCTATTGCTGTTGTGTGTTTGTTTGAAGTGCAGGTCTAGGTTGTTTGAGTTGAATTACTGTTTGGGCAGGGGGTCTTTAACATAGGGTTATGGTCTTTGCATGTGAGAATTCTCAAGTATGACGCACTTGTACAATCAGTATTTCATTTTGACGTATAAATGCCATTTTCATCTTAACATAAGGATCTGTTGCTTAAACTTCTAATTAGTTGCTCCCTGTAAGTGCTTCAACTTCCAAAATGAACAATGGAATCATGATCCTTCTTCGGAATGTGCATACATACAGAAAAGCTTGTATGATGTGTTAATTTTTGTGCTTTACCCTTAGATTAATTGCTTGATATAATTGAGGCTGGTTGATGACTTTTGTTATAATTATTCATAATGGCTAATAATGTTCCTATTTCAGAGCAGAATTGGGATAGGAGTTCCCCATAATATTTTATGACTCTTCTTCGACTTCTTTGATTTGCAGCTCTTTGTTTCTTTCTGACTTCTTTTTCTGTGTCTATCCTGCATGTCTCAAAGATTAACTTGGATTGATGACTACTAGATTCACGTTTTCAGTGCTGTTTACTGTGTGTTTATGGTCATTTGTCACGGATTTTGAGATCCTATGTTGCTTGTTTCCTCACGTCAGCTTGACATGTGGATGAAGTTTTATTTCCTTTTGTTCACTTCTTTTCTCCCTTTTTTTAGTTTGCAACATTATTTTGTCTCAGATTGCTTGTTCCTAACCTACAGGATCAGCAGAAGGTACATATATTAGCTTCTCTGCTTATTACATGTAAGCAGTTCTTCATGAAGTGGGCTCTTTATGCCCTGAACATGCAACTCTCCACTCTCCTATTCCTTTATTTGTGCGGATCCCCTGGAGTGGATTTTGCTTTATTATTACAATTGGGACAGTTTTCTACAAAGGACATTAATCTACTGGAGATTGTGTTATTGCTTTTCCTTTTATTTTTTAATTTTCATTTGTTCACGTAACAGCGGAAAAAAAACTAAACTTTTATCATGGCAACTCAGGTTCGGTACCAAAGCATAAAGAGGCTAGCGGAGCAAGGACCACGGGTTCGTGGCCAATTTGTCCGGCAAAAAGCTAAAGAGAGCCGAGGCAAAGCAGTGGACAGCTAGTTTGACCCCTTTCATGTGGTAAAAGAATCCACATTAGATAGTGTTGTGTTGTCATGCTATTTGAATCGACACAAAGAAGACCCTGAACAATAGTTATTCCTTTGGACGTTGATTGCTACTTCTCTTATGAACTACATTTTACAGGAAGGTTGCCCACCTTGAAAATGGGTGTCTTTTCATCTCAATCACGCCTTTCCTGGGGTTTGATTAAACACTAAAACAGCATTGCCTGTGAAAGAACCTTTTTTTTTTTTTATTCACGAGATATTCTACAAGGGTCTCAATTATAGAAAGGCACTTTTAAGCTTTTCACATTTAAATTAATCTCTGCTTGAGTTAAATAAGTCCTTTACGAGAAAAAATTTTAGTTCAAATTTTAAACAACTGTATATATTCGAGCTCACGACCTCTTTTAAAACCTTTAATTGTTCACGTAGTCGTAGATAATTCATGAAACTGTTTCTGACACATAAGATGCTGTTCTTGTACCTTTTCTAGCGTCCCAACGCGACTTGGGGATTCCAAAGGGACTTTTCAGGAGACATTGTCATTCAGGGATGGGGAAAAGATGAGCAGTCAATGAAAATCCACTATTTGCTTTGGGATTGGGTTAGAGCTAACTAATCTTATGATATTATTACCTCTGTTTTTCTTTTTAGAATTATTACCTCTATATTATGTTCTTCCTAACATTACACGCTTATGCTTTTATGATTGATTTACCCTATACTTTGCATGTGTATACCATTGACAGCAACAAAGAGTACAACTATGTTTGTCCACTAGTTTTATATATCCCATCATCTTCTATATATTCCTTCCGTGTGTAGGAGTCTGTTTTGGGCTGCAGAAAAGCTGAGGTTTTGGATTTGTGCTTTGAAATGACGTGAATGCAAAAATTATATTCTTTCTTTGAAATAGCCATATTCTTCCGTCAGAATTTCATAACATGGAACTTGGTTTCTAAATGGAGGAGAAAAACCTTCAGGTGCTTGAAAGTCATGTCATTCTCATTACAGTTTCAATATGAATGAAATAATATAAAGTGGCACAAGCACTGGACAGATTTCTCAGGAAACCATCCCATGGTTCAGATCATGACTAATCACTTCGCTTTCAGTTTTTACACCTATATCAAAAGTCTAAAAGTGAATAAGAGTACACGGCCACTTAATTAGACAGCTAAATGGCATTAAGAAAAATACATTAAGGCAAAGAGGAGGTCGTGTTTAACACACGATAAAAGAAAGTAGGAACATGAAATGAGTATGGGAAGAGAAAATTGAGCGAGATCTTTGACTTTTGGGATTTGATCTTACCTACGAATGGGCTCTTATGGTTCACATTTGAGTATATATTCATAATGTGAGGTCACCTGATTTTTGTTTTGATCATAATATTAGAACGGACAGGAGTGAGATATATGCAATTATTGTGTCTCTGACTTTGTTGCATTTGACATTTTTCACACCGACTAATGGATTGAATTCTGGTGAGACTCTATGGTTGTCGGAGTTAGAATTATTTGTTTTAAGTCAACTGAATTAATGCAATATGTTGATGTTTAAATAAAAAAGAGTATTAATTATTAAGTACTAGTATGCCCATTAAAATTTTCGTTAATTTTTCATATAAAGGTGAGTCTCGGAGTAATTAGTAAAGTTGTTTCTTTGTGATCATAATAAGATAGGTTGAAATAACAAAAATAATTCTTTTATAAACATACGAATGGAAAGCTATGTACATTGGGCTTGTTTGGAGAACAACCAACCAGCTATTTTTTTAGTTGATTGGTTGTCATAACTGTTTAACTTTTCAAACAGCTATAAAAGATGTTTGGTTTCTTAGCTTTTTCAAGAGCTTATTTAACATAAACAGTTATTGATGAAAACACTCCTATATATTTCATCAATCAGCTAAAATTTGAAGTATTAAAAGTTAAATTTACCCTTTATGTAGTTATAGGTTAGAAACATTTATAAATTTTTTGTAAAATTTTTTTTTATTCTATTTTTATTATTGCCAAAATTTTAATTTTTGTAAAATTAAATATTTAATCGTGACCTTAAAAAAAATTTAAGTTATGTCCTTATAAGTCATTTTTATTTATTAAATAATAAAATTCATACATATTATATGAAAAAAAATATACTAATATGATGTAGCTCGCTACATCATTCATATTAATAAAAAATTTAACGTTGGATTATTGTTATTATTATTATTATTATTATTATTATTATTAGTGGTAATAGTAGTAGTAGTGTTGTTGTTGTTGTTGTTGTTATTATTATTATTATTATATGTTCTATATTTTTATTAGAGTTATAGACTTAATTTTTTAGAATTAAATATCTAAAATCTAAATTTCTATAAGTATATTCAACGAAATACTAAGATATATAATATTTATAGCCTTATAATTTTTTTAAAGTCATGTCCTCATAAGTCATTTTACACATAAACAGTTAATTTTATCAAACATCAAATGACAAACAGTTAATACAATCCGCTGGTTAAATTAGCTAATAGAATCAACTAATAGCTGATACAATCAGTTAACACCTAATGCAATCAGTTGATTACCAAACAGGACCATTATGACCCTCCTTCGACCTTCGTAAAACAAAAAGTCTTGTGCACTGATAAGTTAACTTTGACTTTTTTTCATATAAATTTATTTAAAGATATTTTTTATTAGTTATTTGTCAAAAATTACATCTATAAAATCTCACAACCTATTTAAAGGATTGTGTGATGTCGTCTTTAGAAATGTAAATTTTAGTTTTAAAAAATGTATTTTTGCTTTGAAATATTCTAAAAGACTTTTTTTCTCGTAAATATTTAACGAGTAATTTAGAGATGACAATGAGATTTTAAGTAATTAATGAAAAATAATTAGAGATAACAATTTAAAATTATTTAATTTTTTGAAAAATTTAATTAAATATTAAATATTTTAATTTTTAAATTAATGACTAACTTTTTAAAATTTTGTATAAATTAAGTCAAACTTATATCTTTACAGTATCTTTATTTCTATTTTTTTGAGTAATTTGTAATAACTTTTAGATATTATAATCTTTTAGTTCTTTAATTTCTCAACCAAAAACGTCCCTCATAGTAGTGTTTTCAAAGTCAACAGATTAGATTCAGTCCATCAACTCAATTAACTAATTACCAAATATAATTACCAACAATTTAACCTAATTAATAAGCTAAAATCTTTCAATCCGTCAAAAAATGGTTGATAACATGACCTGTATCTTATTAAGTACCATTTGAAGTTAGACATACGTTTAGTCTCGTATTTGATTCATATTACACATGCTTCAATTGGTCTTTATAAAGGTGTATTAAAAGCATAAATAATAGAGGAGAAGAATTCTATTTTTACTAATTTTAAAATAAATACAGAAGCTCATAGTCACCAAAACAAAACATAATAAATGAGACACCATCCAGAAAGCAAATTATTCGTAATATGTATTAATAATCAATATATTAAATAATTAAATTATATTATTAAACAATATAAATAGAAAACAAAAATTAAAAATTCAATATAAATTTAAAACAAAAAACCGAAGTTAATAATAATTTCATTTGGGTCCTCGGTTATTGGGCTAATAAGGTCAGAATTCAAAGACATAGGTTTCGAGAAATGAGTATAATTAATATCACACAGATTAAGATGTATGTTTTCGAAGCATAAATTATTTTTATTATAAATCCAAAAATGCCCCATAGGCACGTGCCCTCCACATATACAGCTACCAGTCACGCATCATAGAATTTCGGTTTGGATACCCTCGCACGTGCGCCGGATCTGTCCCCAACTAACTTTCTCAACCAATTTCCTTCTCCCAACTAATCCACCAAACCCCCTTTACTTGCCCCACTCTCATATACTACAATTTACAACTTTATTTTGTTTTATTTTTATTAAATAAATATTGAATTTAAATGTATCAATTTGAAAAAAATATAAATAATAAGCTATAAAAATAAGATACTAAACATGTAATTAATACCCCTTATGATTTAATAATCAGAATAAGAAAATTCCTTAACAAATGTGTCTCAAGCTATTTAATTCTCTAGACTTAAATTTTCTAATTTTTAAGTAAAAAATTAGTATAATAAGAGAAATTATAGAATACAACCATACCAGCATTAATGTCCCGAATTTTATCTCAATTCTTAAAATTAAATATGTATTTAAAAATGAGAAGTTGTGAAGAGTATTATAATAAAGTTTTTATGTTGCTGAATTCTATGTCCATCTTTCGGAACAATCTCCCTATTAATTAGAGATATAGTTACATACTATTCGATCTCTTCAGACTTTAAGTAGTAGTAAAATTTTTATTAGATTATTGTTGTTGTTGTTGTAAAATCTCCGGGATTAGACATGGATTACCCTTTTAATTTTATAAGAAGTAAAAAGCCTTAAACATTGTCTATTTACATTAAACATATAATTAAGTATTGCTACGTATCTTTTGTTAGGGTTAATTTAGTGAGTCCAGATCTTATGTTCAATATTACTCTGTCTCATGAAATTTCAGTCATTTATTTTGAAAAGCCCATGTAAACTTCATGCGGGTTCCATATAAATAAATAGCTGAGATTTATTAGACACAATAAAACTCTAATTTGCGGCATTCCCTAATCAATAGGTCTCGATTGATTCAATACTATGTTCTATTCCAAATTTACCCATACAACTTATGGCTGGGTTATTCCTACGTAATAAAAATGATGTTTTTTTATGTAATATAAATTATTAATAATAATACAAGTTTTTATTTATTTATTATATAGTTGTAACTTTTTATGGGTCAAAGTTGGTATTTTAATTTTAATTTATAAATAGTGGTTAAAGGGTAATGTAAGGCTAACGTGTATCCAACAAACAAGTCAATAAAAAATTTCCTCTCGTTGTTTGTTTTTGTCACGAGGACAAAAATGTCATTTCAACTTGCGATCTACAGCCATAACGCGTTGGTCCCCATAATACTTAATTATGAGTTAATTAGTGAAAATGGCATTTGGATTGCCCTTTTAGCTTTTTGGACCACTGCTACTTTAATAAATTTAGCTTACTTTAATTTCACAAGAAATCCTAATCGAGGTGGTTAAGTCAGTGAGGTGGAGGTGCATAGGGTCAAAAGATCGTTTATTCGAGTCTTTTTATCTATATTTTTTTGATTGAGTCTATCGTATAGGGCTTGTTTAATGTGGAGTACTTGATTAGCGTAATTTGCAGACTATTTTATCAATTAAAAAATTTACCCAGCATACATTTAAAGGATAACGATTACGAATTCCTCTATTAAAAAAAAGAACATTATCGAACCTTTTATATCTTGTATTTCAGCAAGATGGTCACCGAGATATTGTTATTGTTGTTATTTTTAATCTTTAGTTGTAAAAAAAAAATAAATGAAGAATATGTTTTAATGATAAATATAATAAATCATTTTATTAGAAAGATGGATTTAGAATAAAAAAGTTTAAGCATCAATTTTCCTTAGGTCGACACGATAAGCCGTTTGAAACGTGTAGAGGAGTCAAACGAGAAAAACTAGACAGTTAGTTGGCCTTCACCATCACCTCTTTCTTTAGCTTCTCAATTCTCATCTTTCGCAAACCAAAGCTTAAAAAGCAAAGAAAATGGAATATGTATATACATACATATCTGTACACACAGACGTATATATTTATTGTTGCTAAATCCAAACAAAGAAGAAAAGGTATCAAGACACAAGGGATAGAAAACTTTCTGACACCATGAAAAAAAAATCTGAAACAGTTGGTTTCAGAGCCTCCATTTTTCTTTTTTCTTTATCTTCTCCGACTTTTATTCAACTAGTAATGTGAAAAAACTGCCTCAAGAGTCAAGACTTCTACTTTGCAGAAGCTTCAAAAGGTTCAATAACCCTCCTCTCTGTGTATCTCATTAAGGGTACTGTCTAAAACTTGAAACCATAATATTGGAACTGAGGATCCAATATGAGGTTTCTTTTCCTGGTAGTTTTAAGCTCAAGAAAACGAAGAAGAGAAAGGCGGAAACTAAAAAGACAAGGTCTTTGCTATCTAGTAATGTGAACGTTGTTGTATTTGTGTATATGTTATAGAACTGGTTAAGTTTTCTGTGTTTTTCTAAGGCCAGGTTTGTTGCACTCATGTATCATCGTTACTTCTTTAGCTTCTTACAGATTAGTTTCTTGTCCAAGTTCCTGGGTCTGGAATGCAGATCACATCTCTTGTTCTAATGGGTCCTTTGGAATCTCATGAGCTCCTTGGTTTATAGCAAATCTTTCTTTTCTTTGAATTCGTTTTATGGCATATGTTCTTACAATATGGGATCTCCAGGATTTAAATGCTTTTCACAACCCTTTATACCATCAGTTCATGTCTATTCTCTGGTTCCAAAGAGTGTGGATCTTTTCTGCGTACTTCTCTTTTTCATCCAGAGGAACTCTCCGGTTTCATATCTCTTTCATTAACATGTCGGGAGTACTACTCTTTATGTTTTATGATAGAGCTTATTTATCAAAAATTTTCCTTGTTAGTAAAGGGTGTTTTTTCTAGTTATTCTTTTGGCTAGTTTCGAGAGTTTGTAAAATTTGCGACGAAAGAGGTCGTCAGCAGAAGATACATTCTTGGCCGAGGAGCTTCAAGCTTGTGAAAGTGAAACATTCAAGTTCTGAGGAAGTGATGCTAAATATTCTGGTGGTTCAGATTCATTTGTCTCTTGCTTAAGTACTATCTTCTTTGGAAGCAAGCCAAAAGACCAGAAGCAACCAAAATTGGGCATCCCTTAAGTTCCACAGACCTCATAATTGGCTGTCACCTCGTAATATGTGTAATTTGTGCTGCTGCTGGCGAATAAAGTTGGAGATAGCAATTTATGTTACTCCTGTATTTCATATCAAGTCTTCCTCTTATTAGTTGGATCATCAGGGGTTTACTGATGAACTATGAGATAGATTGAATAGTTCTGAGTTAAAAAGGACTTGTAGATTAGTTCAACAAATTCAGCGTTAGTGGCGAAGCCTGACAACAATTTCCAAAGCTTATTGTTGCAAAATGCACCCCTACTGCTTACCTAATCCTCAGTATGGATTGCTGGCAACCTGAAATTTTCTAAATGATCTCTATACATCTTCGTGATAATCTACAGGTGTAAGCGTTCTGGGAATTTTGTTGTTCAACGTAAAGGGAAATGTTTCTGGTTGTGGATCCTGGAAGTGGTTTTATATTGGACATGTTGGTGATTCAGCAATAGAAAGGATTACTTAGTTTGAAAAGATTCAGTTTCTGAAATGTATTGCTCTTTCTCAAAGGAGGTTGCTATTAAGATTGCTAGCCTGTGCAATAGGATTTGAGATTTTTGTAGGTATTAAGTTTTAAAGATGGAAGTTCAATGGCATTGCAAATGAACGAAAGTTTATCTGTAGTTCTATCCATGTGGTGATAGTTTCTTTCATTTTAAACTGCAAACTCTTAAATCTTACTATGTTCTTCACCTTATCATAGACATGTACTTTCTGCACTTCTGCTGTTATAAGATTTAATTCATAGTGCTTATTTTTGTCCTTCCTCTTTGTTGCATTTGGACGCAAACTAACTGAAGGGAGAAGGAATTTCTGAATAACTTACATGCATGAATCTGTGGTTATATATAGCTTTTTTCCAATTTTCTGAACTTGGTGTTGACTGCATAGATGCTGGTGTTGTTAAATCCACTCAGGAGCAAAAAATGCTGATTATAATGGGTCAATCAGTTACCTAAAGTTTGGATGGCTGGTTGTGACATAGTGAGATTCAGTATCCTTCTTTTCTTCCTTCATGTCAGTTTAGACTCATCTTCTCAAATTTTCCATACAGATCAATGCTGCATTGAAGAGGTTAGTTTTTAGCTTTTCTGGTTCGAACTGCTCCTGCCGATTCAGAAGGATGTTGATGATCTTCTGAATCAAGTTTTACCTCACTTCAGTTCTGTGATAACCTGTTGGAGTTCTCTCTGAGCTGCGGCTCAATAAGATTGACACAATGTCCTCATGTTGAATTTGTGCATCATTCAGCATTGATTTTCATTGACATTGGGCTTAGATAAAATTGGAAATGGAGATCAAGGAACCAGACAGGGTTGTTGTAGCTAAACCAGTAGCCTCCAGGCCTACATGCTCCAATTTTAGGTCCTTCACAGAGTTGCTTGCAGGTGCTATTAATGCCTCACCTCCAAATGTTTGCTCAGAAACTACAGTTCCAGCCATTAGACCCAAGACAGTGAGGTTCAAGCCAATGGCCAATCGTGCAGCGGCTGCATTGCCTTCTTCCCAGGTTTTCTATCAGTTCTACTCACTTTCGTTACTGTTCAATACTGATTGTCCACTGAACTTTATGATTGTTCAACATTTCAGGCTGAACCCTGTGGAACAGCAGCTTTTGATACATCTGATAGAATTTCAAAATCAGACTGCAAACCCACAATCATATATAAACCTCAGGCTAAACTTGTATCCAGGAAAACTGTTTCTCTCTTGGCAAATATGGTTAGTAGCTAGATTCCTCTTGCAATAACCTGACACCTTTTATACTTGTTTCTTCTTCTTTTCTTTTCTTCTATCAATCTGCTGCCACTGCTCCTATATATTTCTAGTAGCATTTCTTACCAGTGCTGGGTTATATTCCATTTCTTGTCATACATGTCCTGTTTGAATTGGGAACCACCTGTCCTGTTTGATAGATATTGAAAGCTATGACCTTGCATTTCCAGAAAAATCGGCTTTTGGTATCCTAAAGTGCACACAAATTGTTTCTTTCTGATCAGGGAAACTTTAGCAGGAGTCAGCAGCACCATGCAGTGGCATCAGTTGACACTCGTGTATGGAAAACAAGTCAAGAAAGGAACAAATTTGCAACTCAACACGCCTTGAATCTTCAGAACATTCCATCCCGTGCCGAAACTGAACAGACGACTGAGTCGTCAAAGTTAGTGTCTCACTCTCAGAATCGGGAAGATGATGCAAAAAGTTCAGCACCAACTGCAAATACAGATAGACCTTCTTATGATGGTTACAACTGGAGGAAGTATGGGCAAAAGCAAGTGAAAGGAAGTGAGTACCCCCGAAGTTACTACAAGTGCACACATCCGAATTGTCCGGTGAAAAAGAAGGTTGAAAGATCACTTGATGGGCAGATTGCAGAAATAGTCTACAAGGGTGAACACATCCATCCAAAGCCTCAGCCTCAGCCTCCTAAACGCAACTCATCGGGAACACAAGGGCTGGGACTTGTCTCAGATGCCACTGCTCAAGACACAGATGCACCATTATGGAGTAGTAACATAAATGAAGGTTCTGAAAGTAGAGTTGAAACACAGAACGAGACAAGATTGCCCAGCACTTCCACTTATCAGAGTAAACCTCCTCCATCCTACGATCCTGCTAGAACCGGATCAACGAATGTTGGTGCAGGAAATTCTGACAACTCGTTCGGTCTTAGTGGAGAATGTGATGAAGCTAGCAAGGGATTGGAGGACGAAGATGATGAACCTAGAAGTAAAAGAAGGTATGATCAAAGCTGGTTTCAAAAAACTAATCCAATCCAATTCAATCTGCTACTTATTCGCAGCTCATCTCAGGTTTCTATATGTGTGTTCGGCAAGAATGTTACTTTGGATTGATGTCTCCGTTTCTTTCAATGTTGTTTCTTTATTATGCTACTATAATCTAATCAAAACTCATCAACTTTTTGTACAAATAATGATTCTTTCTAAGCTTTTAATGTTTTAGGAAAACTGAGAATCAATTTACTGAAGCTGGCATATCAGAGAACGGTGCAACAGAACCCCGTGTTGTGTTGCAAAGTTCGACGGATTCTGAGATCTTGGACGATGGTTTTCGATGGAGAAAGTACGGGCAAAAAGTCGTGAAGGGAAATCCGTACCCCAGGTTTGAGTTCAAGATTGTTGCTTTGTTCTTGTCTAAAACTGAAGCAGCATTCTTCAGAATTTTTCCTGATAGCAAGTTCTCCAATTCCTTTACAGAAGTTACTACAGATGTACAAGTCTCAAATGCAACGTAAGGAAGCATGTAGAAAGAGCTTCTGATGATCCAAGAGCTTTCATTACGACATACGAAGGGAAGCATAACCATGATATGCCTCTTAAGAGCTCAAATTCTGAAGCATCTGAACCTGACTTGCAGAAACCATGATCTCAACCATGGAGTGAACTTTATATCAACTGTGTGTTTCAAAACAGGCAGGTTCCTGTTGAGTTGTTTAGATTATGAAAAGACACGTTATTTTCTTTTCTCCTGTCATTATCAGCTTCTGACTTGTCTTTCTCCTGAACATCTTCCAAAATTTCCAGTTATAGCAGAATAAGTACATCAGATAGTTTATCTATTATGTAATATGTACACAATCTTTAGATTCCTACCAACTTTCTGAAAGTGTACAACAATTTTCAAGCACTTATAAGCATTTCATTTGATCATTGACATTACTTCATCGTTCCAGATCATCAGATGCAACCATTTTTTGAGTATCCTCTTACCCTTATAATTCAAGCATAAGAGCTTGCCTAAACCATTTCCAGATTCAATGATCTTTTAACATGGTTTCAGAGTTCTGTAACGAAGAAGTCCAGCTACTGTTTAAGCTAATTAAGAAGTTATGTTAAAGAGAGAGTCGAAATTTCTTTTCAAAGTGTTAATGGAAAGTTGATTAGGATAAGTTTTCTTTATTAACACAGAATTAATAGCAAACTGTATAAATTAGTTTCCACACTTTCTGATTAGTCACACGCAATCATGTAAAAAACCAAAAGGAGAGGGTAAAGAAATAGAAAAAAGTTTGGAAAAGGCCAAAACCTTGTCGTCGACCCAATGTAGCTCGTGATGACAAAGATAGGTTTGGAAGAACTTATTAATTTATTAAATTTAGGCAGATTAATTAATAAATTAAGTTATTAAAGTAAATTAAATAAGAAAGTTAAAAATAAATTAAGTTATTAAAGTAAATCAAAAAAAAAAGTTAAAAATCAGACCGAAAAATTAGATAAATCGAGATTTTTACAATCGAACCGATTGAGTTTATAATCATTAGGATAAATCTATAGTCAAAAAAACACATGACTCTTTTATATTTAATTTTTTAAAAAATTCTTATTATTTTTTATGGTTAAAAATAACAATAAAAAATAAGCAGAATATGAGTATTATACGTGAATCAATCAAATATTATTTATATGACGATCTAATTCAGTTCCTAAATTTGAATTGAGTTAATTAAATTTAATATAAACTAATAATTTATTATAATTATCTTAAATTATTAATTTAAGATAATTTAATATATCTAATTTAAAAGTTAAGTTAATTTAATTCAAATTTAACGTTTCTAATTTTAAAGTTAAGTCATAGCATTTGATTAATTCGTATAAGATATTCATATCAATCTTTTTCATTACTATTTTATGACCAAAATTTAAAAGAAAGAATTTTGTAAAAAAAAATTAAAATTAAAAATAATATTTTTCTAGAATTTAATTTTTTTTAAATTTTCCTTAAATTAAAGAAAATGCATATATCTTTTATCCTTTAATTTATTATTTAACTTATGGGGTGTTTGGTTGAGAAAAATGACTATTCCATTCCTCATTTATTCCTATTATCAGGTTGTTACTTTGTTTGGTTGAAAAAATTATACAAAATAGATAATCCTAAGGTTTAGTTATTCTTGAATTTGCAGAACATCTAAAGACACTCCCTCTCCTATCTTTAGCGCTTCCAAAAATGGTAGCGGTTAATAATAATAATAATAGTAGTAGAAGAAGAAGAATTAATAATAATAAGAAGAAGAATGTTGATAATAGTCATAATACCCACATGTGAGTATCTCATATTGAAAAAAGAAGGGAAAGAATACCAACATATAAGCATAGTGAGTTACTCCACCTATTGTCAATTGGTTTTAGAATGAAACCTCACTTGGGCTTGTATGTGCTCTAACTTTCCTTCTTGTGTGGGCCTGTAGGCCTATTGCATATTTCACAGGAGTAGCCCATTAGACTTATATATTAGTCTTCTTTCCCCTCTTTTTTCAATATGAGATACTCACATGTAGGTATTGTCAACACTCCCCCTCAAGTGTAACTGAAACTGAACATCCAGTTGTCACTTGAAATAAACATAGGGGTAATCGAATCTGGACGCTGAGACTAGATATCCAGACGAATAACCGAAAAATTAATAATCAAAACCAAACCTGCTCTGATACCATGTTAGAATTTTTAATATGGGCAGAGTATAGAGTCTATTAACAATAATTGAGCTTGGATCAACCATTACTAAATAACTAGACTAGTTATTTGTATAGTTGACCTTACTACTTATAAACTATTTAACATTCTCATATTTAATAAATATGAGATATTCTAACAAAGAATGTAGTTATTAGGGACTATAATAAATATTTTGATTTTTTTGTTAATTATGTCGTTTCAAATGTATATTTTCAAACCATAAGTCGTTCCAAATGTATATTTTCAAACCAAACATTGACTTACATCATTATTAAAAATTCATAGGGATAAATCAAAGTAAGTAATATTTATTTTATTCTATTACTCGATTATTTTATTTTTAAGAATAATTATTTCATTCCTCGTATATTCTATATTAATACAAATCTAATTAATAGAATAATTTCTCAAAAAAAAAAAGGGAATTCATTCTTTCATAATCTTAAGATGCTCATCAACAATTTCATATCAACTTTCTTTAACCAATTCAAACAAAATATGCGCGTTAACTCATCATTAGCTGTAACTCATCCTCAGTGGGCTCCATCTAACTTCTCCATCAAGTACTAAACCCTTTTGACTACGTTCAAATTTGGTATGACTTCTCACCCTCCTTACAGTAAAAACTAAAAAGCCTTAATTCCAAAAGCACGGTGAAGTTGACGAGAATTCTGTGGTTTACGTGAGTTCGCGGGTTTAGATCATACTTATATATGTAGTTATTTAAAATTTAGGGTCAAAATTTTACTTTTCGCTACGAACTTATTTAATTTATGTAAGAATTAGTTTGCGTGTGAATAACTTAAAGGTTTCTTCTCATAGTTGGGACCCTCCTAGAATATCCGGTAAGAAACAAACAAAAAAAGAAAAATTCCTTAAAGGGACTATATTGACACACGACGTCGTTTAGGGCGTGCTGGCCCACCCACTGCGACCGTTTTGGAAATGTAAGAAACCGTTAAACTAAAACATTATTAAGAATAGAAACTGAGGTAAATTAGAAAGCTGGTTGACTCTGTCTCATGGCTACGAGACATCACCGAGGATATTGAATTCTTAATTCTTTTTGAGCCTATAGATACTGTTGTCATCACTCTATAGATATATCTTGCATTGAGAAGGAAGAGATAAACAGAGAACAAGGAAGTTATGGGGTGGATTCCTTGTTCCGGTGCATCCTTCTCCAAGAAGAAAAAGGAGAAACCGACGACCCAGAACCAGAAGCCAATTGGTCAGATTAAACCCACTTCAGGTTTCTATTTTTATCCCCTGAAACATTGCTCTCTACATTTCTTGTGTGTTTCTACTTAACCATGGGGTTATAATACTCTGACCCACCCTTGTACTGTGATTTAAAATCTGTTGGAATTGGATATAGGAATCGTTAAATTTCATGTTTTTGGTGTTCCATTCTGATTTTTTCTCGTTCCCTTATCCGGGTAGTTGTCTATTGGTCGGAAGTGGTTCCTTTGCAAAGTCAAAGGATGTTTTGAGATGTGACTGCCTGGTCAGTGTTCATTCAGCTCTTCCTTGTTGATGTAGCAGACGCTTCTTATATATATGTTGAATTTTTGTTTCATTTTATTTCAACACCGTTTCAAATCCAACATTGCACCATTACTTGGGAAGGTAATTCTGATAAAATTCGGTTTTAGTTCTTACTTTATGTGTTGTTTGATTTAGAAGAATATTGATACCCACTTTCTTGATGCTGATGTGAGTTTTTGATTAATGAAACAATAAAGTCGACCTTGGTGCTTTCAAGTTTTTTCTGATAAATGTTGGTTTTAGTTCTTATTTTTTCTTGTCATTGTTTCTGGATGCAGAGAGATCTGAGGTAGGTTCACCTTTGAAAGATAAGGAGGCCTCTAAGCGTGGAGATCTAGATGGCATTGCAGCACATATTTTTTCATTTCGTGAATTGGCTATAGCAACTAAGAACTTTAAGAAAGAATGTTTCTTGGGTGAAGGAGGCTTTGGAAGAGTATATAAAGGGCGTTTAGAAAGCATTAACGAGGTTTGTGAAGTTCCTTGCTTCTGAAAAAAAGACTGAACTAGTCTTGATTCCGTGGTCAATAGTTTTTTATTCTACTCTAAAGGTGCAATTTCTGCAGAAGTTTCATGATATGAACTTATGAATTTCTATCAGTAACAAACAGTTAAGAGTTCCAATCAAGCATGTGAAGGTAAGTCATGAAATGACCAAAATCTGAATCTGTTGTTGCAGGTAGTAGCCATCAAGCAACTTGACCGTAATGGCTTGCAAGGAAATAGGGAGTTCCTTGTTGAAGTATTGATGCTAAGTCTACTTCACCATCCTAATCTAGTAAACTTAATTGGTTATTGTGCTGATGGGGATCAAAGGTTATTGGTGTACGAGTATATGCCTTTGGGATCATTGGAAGATCATTTACAAGGCAAGTACTTGTGACCAAACATTTCTTATTCAGTTCCTATAGTTATAATTTTATTTGAGTCTGAATTGCTTCATTTGCAGAGGTTTCATTTGGTAAGAAAGTACTTGATTGGAGCACAAGAATGAAAATAGCTGCTGGGGCGGCAAAAGGATTGGAGTTCTTGCATGATAAAGCTAGCCCTCCTGTAATATACAGAGATTTAAAGTGCTCCAACATTTTGCTTGGTGAAGGGTATCATCCTAAGTTATCTGATTTTGGTTTGGCCAAACTTGGCCC
>JANIJF010000004.1:60845168-60857319 GCA_024520955.1 Erythroxylum bequaertii
CGATCGATCCATCTTACTGTTCTGCCGATCGATCTATATTGCTCTGACTGACCGATCCATTCCACTGTTTTGCCGATTGATCCCCATTATTGTTTTGAGCGATCGACCTATGTTACTGTTCTACCGATCGGATTAATTCCACTTGTCATCCACATGGATAATATAATAATTGATGTGGCTTACCACGTCACTTCTATAAACAGAACGCCTATCAACAAACTATTTTTGTGAAAAATTAAAAGTTCGAACATTTTATTATCACTTTTAAAATTTCAAGCTATAATTACAAAATTTAGTAAAGTTTGAACTTTTTGGTAATTAATCCATTAAGTTATTCTTACTTAGGCATCATTTTATGTTAGCATACATGTGAACTATAATTAATTATAAATAAATAAACAAGGAGGGAGTCACAGAGGGAGGCGTTTGGTTTCAGGACTATTGGTGTTGTGTGTCGATAGCTAATAGCCAAGAGCTCACAAGACGGGCAATCCGGTGAAAAAGGAAGTGGAAGACTCTGATTTCAATAGAACCACCAATAACGATCACCAGAAACTGATGTCCTCCGCTGAAGAGGACTTTACTCTCACTCAATTGTCTCTCTACACTGCTGCTACTAGCCCTCACCCCAAGCTCAGGCTCACCTTTTCTTCCTCAGCTAAGCAGAAGACTAATGGCGAAGAAAACCGAAGTGAAGCATCTCAAGATCAAGAGACGGCCTTTTGATTCCAAATGAAACACGTATTATCAAGTCATGCAGGGAAGTGTATATGCTGTAGGGAAATGGGCTGATTAGTATCAAATGGGCTGGTCTGGAGCAGAAATGGGCTGATTAGTATCAGCTGGAGAAATGGGCTGGTCTGGAGCAGAAATGGGCTGATTAGTATCATCTGGAGAAATGGGCTGGTAAATGGAAAATTTTTCCATAGAAATGGTAGTATTCTCATCTTCTGAATCTTTTGAATTTAATGGTACCAATTTCTCCCCCTGCAGATGAGAATGAGAATAATAAGGCTCAGTTTCATTAAAGGTGACATCAGCCGAGATAAAGACTTTTTTAGTGGGAGGATGGTAACATTTGTACCCTTTTTGGGTGGATGAGTATCCCACAAATATACAGCGTAGGGCTCTAGGATCCAGCTTGCCTCTACTGGGAGACTGCACATGAACAAATGATGTGCAATGAATATGGAATTGAGCTCTTTGAGGAGTTTTCCATGATGGACAAAATTTTGAATAACTCCAGTAACTTCCTCCCTGATTATAGGCCAGGTTTGATCGAAGAAGTGCCCATTAAACCCGCCTAGGCTAAGGGCCTTAATGGGATTTATAGAGTGGAATGCCTCTCTTATCTCTTGAGCTGAAACTTTAGTAATAAGAGAATTGGAAATATTTTTAGACAAAGGATTAGAAAAAAGATTTTCCACAAACTCTTTGGAAGAGTGAAGTGCCTTTTAAGCCCCTATAGTACCTTGAAAGTATTCAAGGAACTGATATTGAATTTCTATAAGCCCTATTATCCTATTCCCATTTCCCACTTCTAGGGAGTGTATGGAATTTCTGTGTTATTGGCAAGGAGTGAATTATGGAAGAATTTGGTGTTTCTATCCCCTTCTCTAAGCCATTTGATCTAAGAAGATTGTCTATAGAAAGATTCCTGATCCTCTAATGCTCTAAATAACTCACTAATAGCCTCTAATTCCCGAGCAATCAAATTAGAGGATCTAGGTAAAAGTCTCATTTGATCCTGAATGTGATTAAGATTAACTTGCCATTTCTCAACTCTGTCATTTACATCCCCAATCTGACTAGAATTCATGAATTTAAGAGCTTGTTTGACTATCTTAAGCTTTGACACTACACAATACATAGGAGTGCTATGAACTTGAGAGCACCATGCATCCTCAACAGTCTGCAGGAAATTGTACTGAGAAGCTAGAAAGCTTGAGAATCTGAAAGGAGAATTTCTCTTCTGCTAAGTAACAACAGACCTAACCACTAATGGAGAATGGTCTAAGATGTGAGGGTTTTGGATAACACAATGAGAATTAGGAAACCTAAGACTCCATGTCGAGTTGATGAGGGTTCTATCTAACTTCCTAGCAATGAAGGAATCTCCATATTGTTTATTATTCCAAGTAAAACTTGGACCACTAGAGTTTAAATCAAACAAACCATTATCCCCGACACACTATCTAAAATCATTCATCCCGCTCATGACAGAGGAACTAGAAAGATTGGCCTCATAAGGAAACAATATTCACTTTACTTAGACAATGTTTTTGAAAATTTTAAGGGCACTTTGAAAAATCATGTCATCCTTATATTATGCCATTATTTATTGAATATGATTTCTTTGTTATAAAAAGATTACATTGGTTTATTGTATGTTATTAAAAAATTTGTTACTAAAAATTAATCAATTTATTAATTAATTGATCAATTTTTATTAATTAATAAGTTTTTATAAATTAAATTAAATCAATTAATTTTAATTTAATAATCACTTTTTTAATTAAATTTTAAATTTTTTTGATAAACAAAATCAGTTTTTAATCATATTTTAAATCCTTTAATTTTATTCAATATTTAATTAATTTTATAACAATCTAATACCAATTAAATCATTTAATCCTTAAGCCGTTTGCCTGACCGACGAAACTTTTTATCGATCTTTTAAAGCATACCATTCAACACGATTCTGATATTGATTGACGAGACAGGTGGGTACAATCTTTTATTTCTCGTGAAACAAAACATGAGATGAACTATTAATGTTCTATAACACAGAATCCTTATTCTATATGTATGTATAAACTGGTGACCTGCTCAATGTTCGACAGGTGGGAACAATCTTTTATTTCTCGTGAAACAAAACACAAGCATCTCATGTTCCAACTAGTAATGTTCTGTAACACAGAATCCTTATTCTATATGTATGCATAAACTGATGACCTGCTTAATGTCGCTGAAATGAAAAAACATTCAGAAGCTGCTAGTTAGAAGAATGGACATGAACTTCTTTATGGTACAAAACTAAAGCTGCTAGTTAGAAGAATGGACATGAACTTCATTATGGTACAAAACTATCTTCAGCCAACTACAATCGAGGGTTTACCGAGTGGCGCTTCTTGTAAAACTCAACCAGTTCCTCAGGATCAACTTTCTTTGTTTGCTTGTAAGCTTCAATCTTGTTCAGTTCCTGCACCACAATTTTTTTAAGGAGTTTATCAACAGAAGCCTCCATGGCAATATATGGCTCCACCCCAAAAGCTTTATTATATGTTATATGACTATGACTAGTATTTCCTTCCTGCTTCAAATAAAGATCACAATGGCTCAACCCAATCGACTTGGAGAGTCTAAAACTTGACAAGTTATAGTCAAAATAACGTTGTTTTGATATAACTTACCAAAAAGATATCATTTGATCAATAAAATTTTCAACATATTAACCAAAATGACGTCCGAATCGGTTCTCTCCCAATCTAGCTGGACTCAATCAGCCATCCTTACTTCCTACCTTGTGCAAATTTACTAAAAAGCTGCCAACCATGATTTTCGAAAGTTTGCAATACTCTTCTAACAATTATTTGTACAATGAATCATCCCAGGCTCAAGTTAAGAGCAGATGCAACAAAATGCCAATGAAGAACATCTCAGGCATGTGGGAAATAAGCCAATCGTATGACTATAAATAAAAAGACTAATAGAATGAAAGGAAAAGGTACCTCAATCCAATTAGCAAGTTTTGGTCTGCCAACAGTTATGTCATACTTAAACACTTCTGATAGGAAAATTTGGAATCTTTCAATAAAAGGAATATAGGCTATATCCACCTGAGGAATCAAGAACCATATCCATAAGAGAAGAGGAAAAAGAGATCATTAACCCCATTCAAACTAAATAATTTAACAATAAAATCTACAAAAGCCATTCATCAGATACAATCAATATCTAATATCAAACCATTCAGGCTTACCAAACTGAATTGGCCAAGGAAGAAAGGACCATCATCAAACTTACGAAGAGCATTTTCCAGATGATCAAAAACAGGACCTATAACACATTTGCTGATTTAGTGACTGAAGTTTATAACACAGAACCATCCATGAAATGATAAAGTCACCAAAACTTACCAGCTTCTTTTGGAGGATCTCCCTTAAATGATTTAAACACTGTGCCACTAAACGTATCGGTATAAGAAAGCAATTCGTCTCCAAATTGTTTCTTGGCAGGATCCTGCAGAATTTTATAGCAGAATTCAATTATATACCACGGCTATAAGTGTAGATTGAGTGATGCCAGACAACCACACACATCTTACATCTGGGAGAAGAGATGGTCCTTCAAAGTTGCTATCAAGGTACTTAATCAGATCAAGACTCTCGCCAATGATTTTCCCATCATGTTCCAAAGCTGGCACCTACAGTAAAAAAGGACACCGAACTCATTAATGAAATAACCAAAACTTCAAAACCTTTCACAATATCCCACTTGCACAATTGACATAATTTTACAGAACTCACAAACAAGGCATTCACTCATATGATACAAAGTTTTCAACATCCACAAGAGAAAGTTGAAATTAAACAGTAAGAAAAGATATAAATAGTGAATGATAAAGAAAGATAGGAAGAAGTCTTATCTGGCTACATTACATGAATATCATGAGAGACAACAATTATACAAACTTTTCACTTATTCCCAACATTGTCAAGAAATCAACAGAATAAACATAGCTGACCCTACTCCTTATAAACAAAACTGGATTTTGTGAGATAAAGCTTACCTAATCATCTACTTCGTATAAGTAAAGACATATATACACACCTTATTGGTGGGGTATACTTTCTCTCCATACCAAGCAGGCCTGTTTTGAAGGTTCAAAGGAACTAGCTTTATCTTATCCTGCAATCCCTGTAAGCCCAACGAAATCTAGCATATAAGCAATGCCATCTTGGGGAAGAAATTACGCACACAGAGAGGGAGATATAAGTTGTGCAACCTTAAAGTTCCTGGTGATCCACACTCGCTGAGCAAATGGGCAAGTGTAACTTGTATAAAGTCTATGAAGAATTCATTCCAACAAAATACACTAACAAAAATCAGGCAAACCCAACAAAGAACAAGGGATAAACAAATCAATACCAACTATCAATAAAGACAATCGAGAAATGTGTAAGAGAAAAACAGACTTTGAGGTTCCATCAAACAGCGGAGGTTGCTCAGCTGTGGCACCCAATGGTGGAGGCAAGTTCTCCGGCACGCTTTTATCCAAACTTTAAATTCACCAAAAAAATACGAGAACTTTGTAAGAAAGAAGGAAACATAACTATACCAAATGAATGGGGAGGGTCGATAGGGAGGAGATTCTTACGTAGTGGCACCCATGATCGGTTGAGCTCTGGAGACAATAATAGAGAATGCCAAAGAAGTACGATGACCGTTTGATCTTAGGAGAGATTCACAGGATTTTATAGTTTTGCAGCAGATGCGTGTGGACGGAAGTGGCTGGAGCTTAGATAAATGGCCTTGATAGGGGACAACTGACCTTGGCAGTGAATGGCACGAGACAGAGAGCAGCCCGAGTTAGTGGGATTAGACGCGGGCAATCTCAAGATAAGCTTGTAGATATTTTCTACTTTTGGCCTTTGACTCGAATATGTTTGGATAAACTTGATCATTTTGGTGTTTTTTAAAAAAAAAATTATATTAGCTATCTCAGCTTAATTAGACTAATCCTAAACTCCTAAGATCCCAACTCCAAGAGTCCTAAAGGAGGTAGATCTAGAACTCTAAAA
The DNA here is from genome assembly GCA_024520955.1 of Erythroxylum bequaertii. Lineage (NCBI taxonomy): Eukaryota > Viridiplantae > Streptophyta > Magnoliopsida > Malpighiales > Erythroxylaceae > Erythroxylum > Erythroxylum bequaertii. The sequence goes on from JANIJF010000004.1 coordinate 60,850,973, forward strand.
TTTCTCATGTTTCTATGCAGCTTGTACATTTCTCTTTACAAGAAGCCGTCACATACTTGATTGATCAACTGTTGATTGATCACTGACTTTACTCAGCAATCATTGGGTTTCCTAATAGTTTTAATTCTCAACCGTTAGAAACGAGGCGTCCATAATTTATCCGATCAAGAAGTTTTGCCCAAGATGCTAGAGGATCAACAACAGGAAAATTTTCTTATTTCACTCCTTTTTACATGACTCAAACTCAAGACTTACTATAAAAGAGTCTTAAGTGAGGAGATTACGCGATTTACACCATTTTGGTGATGTTTGATGTTATGTAACGTTGATATAAGCAAACACATAATTACAACTCTATTTTGTATTCCTTCTGATCATTTCCAAATTGTGGAAACGGCGGTGATTAGTGAGGATCAGCCAATTATGTGAATGCAGTCTAAGATCAGGCCAGAAAGTTAAAGACAAAGTGAACCAGGTCAAGCAGATTTGACAGGCTAAAGACCAAGCTTTAACTAATATAAATGATAGGTTTAAGCTCAAGAATGGAATCATTTTCAGAGTTGGATTATGGCGTCAACATCTTGTAGTTGAGGAATGTAGAAGCCGAAGAAAAACAAACAGCATAACATATTATGCATATAAGTTATTCAGGAAAAGTTGGAGAACTTACAGATTATAAACAATTCAGTATTGACATGTTCTTACATGCCATTATCCGATTTGTTTGAAAACATTCTCAATTGAAGACTTGAAGAGCATGATTAGTACAGAGAAATGATCTGATTGGTAATGGCTGACTTTTCATGTTATTAAACATGCGTATCAATTATATTCACTTAGTACCTACCTAGCAAAACTCTGTTTGAGATCACTTGATTTCCTTTGTTTCTGTTTCTCTTTTATCCAATTGCCCGTGTTGTTTTTGAACCATCTTAAAGTAAAAGTTTGTTTATCTATGAACTTGATACTGAAAAGTTAAAGCTAAAATCAACCCAGATGAGAATTTCCACCAAATTGGATGCAGAAGGAAAGATGGAACTGAATTTTCTTATCTGAAAATCGAATACGAGTTTACAAAGATATACAAAAGAGAGATGGCCTCCACCTATCTATGAATTTATGCCAAGTTCTTCTGTTTTTGCTTTCCAGATTTCTTTGGGTATCACTTCTTTAGGGGTCATCCAGTACTGCTTCTCGATCCGGCAGCGTCTAATCGGAGTTTTTCTTCATCAAACTTAATGCCACTCCTGCACCAAGACTAGTGGCTACAAAGCCAAGAGATGTCTCGGTTGATATATGAAATCCTGCATCGAAAGCATGCCAAAAAAATCTCAAGCTTTTACAAATCATGTTACAACTGAACAAAATAGTAGCAGTAATGGGTTAGAAGATATTCACCGAAAAAATCCAGGATCATCTTGCATCCAATGAACCCTAGAACAATAGCAATGGAGGGCTGAAAAATGACATGAAGGCAGATGAATATGTATGAGCAAAACCAGAAACATTTCAAACCATTCATATAAGCATGCAGGGAAAGCCAGAAACCTCCCAGGTTATATATAGAGAAGCTAATATTTTACCTGCAGATACTCCAGCTCTGCCATTCCCTCTGAAATGAGAGTGTAAAATGACCGTAGACCTACATAGGGCAGAAAAGCCATCAAAGATTACTTTTCGTTGGACTTCTTAGCACTTCAACACTACTCAAATACCATAAAAATTTCAGTTGCTTAGACTACACGAATGCATTTCCCATCTTAACATGTCATCTTTTACCAACTTCCTCAGCAGTAGTTTATTTCAGAGACAAAATTTACACAGTAAACCTATGGGGGGGGGAAAAAAAAGCCACATGTTACCTAAGATGGCAAAGAGATTAGAAGTAAAAACTATGAAGGGATCTCGTGTAACACCAAACACAGCTGGTATCGAGTCCACCTATAAATAAATAAAACATTGTCAACATTTACTAAAAACATCATTCAGTAAATCCATGCATAAGAGCAGTTCAAATCAACCACATAAAATATGCGTCATGTGGATGAAGGAAAAAGAGAACCTACAGCAAATACGATATCACTGAGCTCAATAACTGCTACTGTGAGAAGTAAAGGTGTGGCCTGCCCAAAACGGTTGATGCCTGTTAGGAATGAAGTGATAGGTTCAGGAGATCAACAATACCATCTTGCTAAATTTATCAGGTTGTAATATGTTCGGAAGGGCTAATATAGCATGTTGAATAGTCAGCTAGATCTCGTAAAGAACTCACTTTCCACACACCATTCTGACTAGTTAAAAATTTGTTCCCATCATAATAAGCTGCAAAATACAAGGAATTCTGATTAATATCTATGCCAAATCTCATAGGCCAAGATAGTTCAGCAAATAGGCAATTTAATCCAACCCTGTTCTAAATTGGCCAACTTGAAGTTTTGTAAGGCCACATGATTCTCTTCATCAGTTTAAAATTGAAAGGAATATACAAGAAATGGGAAAATTTTCTTTTCTTCACTAATTTTTTGCCTCAATTGCGTAAAAATATATAAAAACAGAAAATAAGTTTAACAAAAAACTGCGGAAGAAACGAAATCATAATAGATAAACTCAAGGAGAAAACTCATCCAACATTACAAAACAAGATGGACAAATCTTGAATTTGTAACCTGCAGTTGGTCAAGTGTTATTGATCAAAATTTATAAATTTGACATGACATATTTCATTTACTCCTGTTAAAGCTCTAGCAAACCGCAATATGCTCTCTTTTCAATATTTAGGGATGGGTACAACATGACGAACTGCCAAAAGGACTTATTCTCAATCTCTTCTTCTCTGGATTTAAGCTTAACTGAACATGACTGTTAATTTTACATTTTGCTCTGAAGTTGTTCACATAGTTTTCATTTCTAAACCAAGAAGTAGAGACTTATTCAAATTAAACTATGTATGAGGACGTACTGTCAGTTTCTTTAACCAAGTTGTTACAAAGGTTTATCTAGAACTCAATTTCTTTAGTTTACAGTGTTCACCATGGATCTGGAATTTTTAAGTTCATGTCCCTAAACTTCCAGAGATGTTGAGGATCCAAAATCAGGAGACCAGTTAAAGCAGCACCAGGACTAGGACAAAAGGAAAGAAGGAAAATGTAGGTAATTGCAGGAAATTACATGTGACAGGAATAAACCTCTGGCACGTTTTCACCACAAAATTGTCTGATAGATCAGAGTCATCTTCCTCACTGGAAAATAGCTGAAAAAAAAGAAACTACTCAGAAGTTCACATACACGCAACATAAAAACTAAGATATACTGCTTGACAACTGTAAAATCACAGAGCCAAAAAAAATCAAATGTCGGAAGGAAGCTCCCCTCAATTTAATACTGAGGTTACTGGTTCAATGGAAAATAAAGGTGGTTTCCAGATTCAAGGAGACTATGAATGGCCCTCAGAGCAATTTCAAGATCGACAATGTGATCAATAAATTCTTATTTTCTAGACATTTCATATAATCTAAGCATATAAACTGTTGATTTAAAATGGAAACAAATGACAGCAGTTGAAAACAGAAATTAATATACTAATGGGTGCAAGCTCCTCACAAGAAATATATGGCACCTTAAAGGATGAGTATAGAAGTATAACAGCCAGAAGTAGGTTGACTGCCTCGAATCTCTATGACAAGAAGACAGAAGAGGTGATCCAATTAAAGAGAAAGAATAAATAGATAAGAGAAATTTATAGCACTTCTTTTATGGATTAGAGACTTACCTGGAGAGTAGCTGTCCCAAGTAGGATCAATGACGAACGGAAAATGATTGCACCAGCAATACCATATGAAAGTACCCGGTTCTTTTGACAAGATAATAAATTCTCCATCATCATGGTTGAAATACAATATATAACTCAAAAAAAAAATTGTATTGTATATAATGCTGTTGCAGCAAATATAAAGCCCGTTAAATACCTGATACTTAAGTGGAACTTTAAAATAATTGAAAATCAGAACAAAGACAAAGAGATTGTCCACAGACAAACTTTGCTCCAATATATACCTGAAAAATGATCCCAGAGGGTTGTCATGGTGGACAGAATTCAAGCTTAGAAAGATTTCATAATGAACGTGAAAGTTCTCTAATGAGAAATAAGAGCAAGCAACAGTCACTACACCCACAAATAACATTATACACAAAACAGAAAAAATTTAACTGAGGTTACTTTTCTGTAGCATATGTACATACCCAGCAAAAAATTCTGAACCCTTGCTAACTCCATCTTTCAAAACAATACCAATGCCAAATGTCACAGCTGTACCCACCTGTTAGAATCAATTACTACATTGATTTTAACCAATAACGACAATCAACAGATCAAAGATACCGAGCTACAATAAATTGGGAGCACTCACACATAAAGCAACAGTTCTCATAGAGGTTTTATAACTCTCTTCTCCCTTAGGTCCTTCATTCCCCAAATCATCACCTTCTCGAAAGGACTTAACTTTCTCAACACTATCACGAATCCCTGCAGATTAATCCATCAATGCAACAGGTATCAATATACGCACATCCATGTGTAACACCAAAATTAGAAAAACAAAAAAAAGAGAGAGAGAAAAAGAACACTTCCCACTACTAAAAATCAGGAAAGCTTTGAAATTCTGACCTGAAGTAGATAGGTCATCTTCCTGTTCAGTAGCTCTAGTACACGCAATTGGATAATTACGTCCACGAACGCCATGACCAACTGACAAAGCCAACTCCAAATTAGGCACCCGTCTCTATGGTACATATCAAATGAGTAATAACACCAGTAGATAGATAGGAGAGAAGCAGACCTATGTAGAAGGGAGGGTGAGCAAATTGAACTGTAACCCACTTGGAAGGTGAGATAGAGGGCAGCCTAAACGACATTGGATCGTAATTTGGCAGAGCTCTGACGCTACTGTGGATCACTGAAGCTAACGCCATTGGAACAAAACTTGGGTCCGAACAATGAACCAAGAAAACCAGATTTTTATATTTTCATGTTATATCATCTTATCCTTTCAACTTCGTTGTGACGTTGCGCGCGTGTTCTTTTTTTCATAACCCGTACCCGTCTGAGTTTCTTTCACGAGTCGGGCTATCGAGGATAAGGTACGGGGATGGTAAAGGGGCACGACCTAGCTTAGCGTCACACCTCAAATCATTCAGAATTAATCAAGTTTTAAATCGGGCTCCAGCTTAGGACACCTAGGCAGAAATTCTAAATTTTGAGCTTCTTTTTGTTAAAAAATATATATTAGATATCTCAGTTTTTATTAGGCTAATTCTAAGCTCCTGAGGCTTCATCCCAAGAGGCTTAGAAGAGGTAAATTTGAAATTCCAAGATTTTTCAAGTTTCTATGTAACCTGTATATTTCTGTGCACAAAAAGCTGTTACATACTGATTAGTTAGCTGCTGATTGATCACTAGCCCTACTTGGTATCAGGTTCTTAGTAGTCTCGAATTTCTTAGTAGTTCCAACTCTCACACTACCGTTATAAGCGAGATGTCCATAATTGATCCGACCAAGAAGCATGCCCAGGAAACTAGAAGATCATCACAAGAAAAATTCCCCTCTCCTTTTCATTTTTGGTGACTCGAACTCATAACCTCTTATAAAGGAAAGCCTTAAGTGAAGAGTTGAAACCAGTCAAATCACTCCTACTTTGACTTACAAAATGATGTCGTTTGTATTTGATGAATAATTATTTTTAGGTTTATGAAGTATAATCAAGTTTGGACTAAGACTTAAGTGGGTTTTTTGAGCTTAATTAAGCTTTAGGTTATCTTAAACTTAATTGAACTTAGGCTCAGGTCAGTTATTTCAGACTCGATTAAATTTTAGACTAGACTCAAGTTGGGCAAAAAAATTTGAGCTACATTAAAACCCTACAAGACTCGTTGCCATCTATAGGTGGGTCATGCGACTGTTAGTCCTTGTTCGGTAGCTAGTAATAAAGAGACGAGAATGAGAATTCAACTATAAGTCTCTTAACTTTTGCTTATTTAGTTAGTGAGAATGGATAAAATAGGGAATGACAAATCGAAATGAAATTTAAATAATCATGAATGTTTATTCCTAAAAGAATATGAGTATAATCAGTATTTTAAAATTCGGACCGACCATCGAACCAAAGGCCTTATTAGTCACCGGTTTAATCGGTTAGACCGGTTTAATCACCGGTCGAGCTGGTGTGACGTTATAATTATGCAATAATTATATTTAATTATATATAATATTAATAATATTTAAAAAATAATAAAAAATAAAAAATTATTGAACCAGTGGTCTGACCGGTCCGACCTGTTCTCACTGGTTCAA
>JANIJF010000004.1:61018645-61041358 GCA_024520955.1 Erythroxylum bequaertii
AATAAGATATTTAAGGTTTTAAAAGTTCAACCGGTATTAAACCTCATAAAATCAACTAATAATCGAATAAAATTAAATAATTTAAAATACGATTGAAAGAGATTGTCGTTATTCATTGAAGTATTGAAGTTTAGTTAAAAAATTTTTTTAAATAAGGATTAATTGATTTATTTTAGTTTATAATAATTTATTAATCTATTGATCGATTAATTAATAAACCAATATTTTTAATAACAAGAAGTATTTAAGTTGAACGGTTCAAAATTTTTAAGATTGATCCAATCGAACTGATTGAGTTTTTAATTTATTACTTTTAATAATTTATCTAATTTTTTGTGATACTACTAAATATGTGCCTTTAATTCATAAATATTTAAAAAACATATATTCAAATGATATGTTTTTGAATTAAAAATAAGCTAATCCTTTTATCACTTTATAAATATCAAAATTTTGTGGATGATAGAATATTATTTTTAATTTTTAATTTAATAATAATGATTATTTTATTTAATAAATAATATGATAAATATGAGTCTAATTACATAATAATAATTATTAAAATATATATGGAAAATTATTTATGTATATAAATAAAAATGAGGTGGGCCACCAGACATATGGACAAGACACGGAAAGAGAAACTAAGGTTAAGCTCATCCTCGTAATTAAGGAAAGAGGCATACAAGTAGACGAACTAAATGCCCAAATTAGCCCTCATTTTGACGAAAGATTTACAAGTGCCCAAAGCGAAGATTTTCGTTATTGAGCAAAAGATTAGACCCAGATACCTATGGTCACAGATAGGAATACCTATTTATTGCTTTAGCAAAGTTGATATGTGACTCTTCTCTTCTCTGTGCTTGGAATTTTTTTTTTCTATTTTCTCTGTTAATTTTTCCTATCAACACAAAGTCCAAACTTCGAAGCCTCAAGATTTTTATATACAGTTTCAAGCATCAGAGAAGCCAAACCCCAGATAAGACGAAGAGACAAAATTTGATATTTGTACGTAATTGACTTCGTTTTGAGCTGTGCGGTTGTAAAACGACCATCTTTTTTTTTTTTGGTGGGTTGTCAGGAAATTTTCGATTCCGTAAGTTCATCATCTTCTTTTCATCGTTCTGTCAGAGCAGTTCAAGTTCAATTGCTTTCCTTCTTTCGTTTTTTTGGAAAGGTTTTTTTTTAATGTTTCTTGTGCTAGTCTTCATTGCGTTGTTTGTATCGATTTCGAGTTCCAGTTTCTTTGTTTGTTGAAATGAGGAATCTGTTTGAAGGGATTCTCTGTTAGTTTCTCATTTCGTAATTTGCTTTTCGGCTTTTGGATTGCAACATCTGTGTGGAGTGGCACTGCTAAGCCTGTTCCGAGTTAGGCGGCCAAAAGGAGCCGAAGTCTTTGTTTTCTTTTGGTTGATAAATGGTTTCTCAATCTCGTTTGTGTTATTATCTTAGTAGCCAAACAGACGTATGGGTTCTTTTAGCTTTTTATTTCATGGGTCAGTTTCAAATTCTTTATTCTTTTCTGTGGATGGGCGGTTCAAATTCCAACAGCTTTTGTACTGGTTTAATTTTAAGGCTCCTTTTATGTAACAATTTTTGGATGTCTTCTTACATTGAACTTGAAAATGAAATGCAGATATCCTGATACCACAGTAGAAGAAAAAGCAATAATCAAGAAATCTGTAGGGTTTGGTCGTGGAGGGAGTAACTTATAATTAGTTTTTGGTGTTTTCAATTGGAAAGGGAAAACATCAAGACTTTAGATAGAGTTTATCAGATATTGTAAGTGTAGTGGGGTGATTGAAGGATGAGTTTGGTGGGAAGAGTTGGGAGCTTGATTTCACAAGGAGTATACAGTGTTGCCACCCCATTTCATCCATTTGGTGGAGCTGTTGATGTTATTGTGGTTCAACAGCAAGATGGATCATTTCGGAGCGCCCCTTGGTATGTTCGGTTTGGTAAATTTCAAGGTGTGCTTAAAGGGGCTGAGAAGATTGTGCGCATAAATGTAAATGGTGTCGAAGCAAATTTTCATATGTATCTCGATAATTCCGGTGAGGCTTATTTCATAAAGGAGGTGGAATCTGGTGATGAGAGCAAAACGAATGAGGCTTTAAAGGATTCTGACAGCATGGAAATGCCACTTGAGGATGGTAGTGCTGTTAAGAACATAGTGCACATTGGTCAACTAAAGCATAGTGTTTCTGATTCTGGGGTAGCTCAGTTGCAAGAGGAGTGTGACTCATCAGGTGTAGGTCAACTTGAGAGGACAGAATCTGATGTAGATCATAGATATTATGACTTCCAAGACGAGCAATCTTCCGTAGAGGGTTCAGTTGAGATATCAGAATATGGGTCTGGTAGATATGAAAATTTAGATAGTGATCCTCTCGCAGAACCTCATGGTTTAGATTCAGAAGTGATCTTGGTGAGCGTGGATGGGCATGTCTTGACAGCCCCTGTTTCAGAATCAGAGCAGAATGCTGAGAATGGCCAATTAAACACATCAGAGTTGAATGTGAGCCAGAAAGATGCAGCTGATGAATCTAATCCAGTTGATGATGCCCGGTCTTCTGATTATGTTAACAAGTTGAAAGCATCTGTATCCAGTGCTGCATCCGACAATGATTTCAGTGTAAGTGGTGGCATTAATGCTTTTGCAAATCATTTGGAGGTTTGTGAAGGCGACGGGGAACATGCTTGTCTTGGTCGAGAAACTATGGAAATTTCTAGATTTGAAGGGGCTGTGCAGGTTTGCACTCTTTCAGAAGAGGAATCCCCTACTAAGAGAGAAGTTTTTAAAAGCTGCTTGGAGTTAACAAAATTGGTAGACCATGTTGGGAACAATGATTTTGAAGACATGTGTTCACCAAAAGTGCAAAATTCAAATGGGGAATGTCCTCGTAATTCTTCCACTATTGACCGGACTCCAAATGGAAATCTCGTTGAATTCACGAATGATGGTTCATCTCCACCTTGTAAATCAGAATCTAGTGGGCCTGACGGGTCTCATGATTTAGATATTGAAGTTAAAGCAATTGAGAAAACCACTGCAGATGTGGAACATATTGATTCTGATGTCACATCTGCATATCCTATTAACATCACAAATGATCCAGAAGAGAAACATGAAGATCTTTGCCCATCCGCATCAAGTGAGTTGGTAGATAGTAATTCACAAAGGCCTGCTGCTGAAGATGTTAGCAGAAAAGACGAAGCTTCTGGTGAAGAGATCCAAGCTTTTTCAAGCATGAGTGAGCACCTTTTATTAATTGTATACTGTAATTGTAGTTTGTTTCATGTTGTATATGAGTTTACTTTCATTGCTTCCTTCTGATTTTGTAGGGTTTGAAATCTCACTGTGTGGGAAGGAACTTCGTGCTGGCATGGGTTCAGAGGCTGCTGCCAAAGTGTTTGAGTCACATCTTGTATCTGTAGAAGAATTTAAAACCTCTGCAACATCAGTCATAAAAAATGAGAACTTAATTGTTAGATATGATGATAAGTACTTACCATGGGAAAAGGCTGCTCCCGTTGTTCTTGGAATGGTGGCATTTGGGTTAGAGTTACCTGTTGATCCCAAAGATAGTATTCCTGTGGAACAGGGTGACACACCTGAGAATAGGGACATTGATACTGGACTTACTTCAACACCCTCTAGCCGCAGGTGGAGGCTCTGGCCTATTCCATTTAGAAGGGTCAAAACACTTGAACATAGCAACAGTAATGCATCAAGTGAAGAGTTATTTCTGGATACTGAATCAGGTTTACAAAACTCAAATGCTGAACCGACCTCATATGATGCTGTTCAATCGCCTCACAAACAATACATAAGGACAAATGTTCCAACTAGTGAGCAGATAGCATCACTGAATCTGAAAGATGGCCAAAATGTCATAACCTTCAGTTTCTCTACCAGGGTTCTTGGTACACAACAGGTTCGCCTGGTACCTGAATTTTTGGATGTTTGGATGATAGCAATATGCACCTGAAGTTCTCTTTCTTTAGTCACATACTCAATGTTCAATTTTATCAGGAAGCTGCGCACATATATTTGTGGAAGTGGAACACGAGAATTGTAATATCAGATGTTGATGGGACAATTACCAAGTAAGGCCTCTGGTCTTATATCATTAGTCTCTCAAAATTATAAAAGGAACTTAGATTGCACTGACCTTGTTTGTCCTCAGTTTCTCCTTTTCTTTCTTGTCATAAGCACAATTTGTAATGTCAATTATCAGCCTTTGATGATTGTCAAATTTTTTTGGATCTCTATTTTGTGGCACATCTTTGTGCTTTGTATGCTTAACGATTTACATATTATCTGAGGGGCATTAGAAAATAACACAATCAATATGTTTGCGAGTTGCATTCTTGGCCTGCCTTTGGTGCTGAGCTGCTTCATGAATCACCATCAGAATCCTGCTGACACTTCAGGGAGCGGTCTTCTTGTTCTATATGTTATCTTTGAAAACATTTACTCTGTTTGTTTCTGTATGTATCATAGATTTCTGAGCTTTCAACCACAGTAACCTTCAAGTCCAATTACCATTTCCATGCACATTTTGTAAATGCAACTATGCAAGCATTGTGTTTGTGATTTTTCCTTCTACTTTCATGTGTAAATGTCCACAAATTAGTCCCTTTATGTGGTAGTTTTGCAAGCTTGATATGAGGCTAAAGTTGCTATAAGTCCAGATGAACATTCTTTCAACTTTTAATTCACTGGTGAACAGGCATAAGTTTTATTTATGATGGAAAGAAATGCGGCATCCTTCATAGTGATCTTAGTTGTTGTCTAATAAGTTAGATATTGTACTGGTATGAGGTGCATTATTAGATATTGTACTGGTATGAGGTGCATTAACTTGACACATTCTTTTTCAGATCTGATGTTTTAGGTCAGTTCATGCCTTTGGTTGGGAAGGACTGGTCACAATCTGGTGTGGCTAAACTATTTTCTGCCATTAAGGTATTTGCTTTTTCTGCTTTCGTCATAATTGGATGCTCAAATTATATGGTTGATTCTTCATTTCTCAAACGATATGATTTACTTTCTATACAAGCATTTGATGATTGGTGAAACTTGCTTCATTTAGTCCATGACTTTGAAGATCCTAGGAAAGAATTGTGTGCCAAGTGTCTCCTGCATGACACCCATTCATGTCTGGTAATTTCTATTCTCATCTAATTCATGTCTCTAGAAAATGCTATGGTGGGTCTAGGAGAAACACAAAGGGGTAAGAATGAGAAAAACTGGAACATTTTAAGCAGAAACTCCTTGATGGAGTCTTCAAAACCTCCCCTGTTTCTGTAGGGTCCCTTGTGTACTAGACTGCTACCTAACCATGAAACGGATTAGTGGCATCACCAATGCACATTGTTGATCACCTCTACATGTCGTCCAAAGCAGTGGATGCTACTCATCTAGATCAATATACTGCATTATTTGACTCCTTCCTAATAAATAATTCACAATCGTGAATTGGTTTGCTTACACCTTTTTACAAACTTTCTTGACATCCTCTTCTCAGATATGAGCAGTTAGATTCTTGAGTTGCATTTATTATGGTTCTTGGGTTGATTGGTTGGTTTGTTATGGAGATGGACCTGGATATTGAATTCTGGTTTTCTGCAGGAAAATGGGTACCAGCTACTTTTTTTGAGTGCGCGTGCTATTGTTCAGGCATATTTAACCAGAAGTTTTCTATTCAACCTAAAGCAGGTACTGGTGTAGCTCCTTTTTGTACCTCTTCCCCTGGCATGTTTCCTGAATTCTGTGTGTATTGATACAGTTGATCTTATGTTGCAAAAAGGGGGTTAGGGCAGCAAGTTTTCAACACAGTAGGCTAGAAGGGTATATTGCAGTTGGAACAATTAGGGTCTATAATAAAAACCTTTTTAATAATAAATTGAAATGCGAAGGCTGTTTTAATTCTCAAGCAAAGCCCTTATTTATGGTAGTCTTACTAGACTAATTAAAATAGGAAAAACAACTCCTACAAGAATTCTGTTGTTAATAGGATAATCAAGTAAACTTGATTGAAAACCGAATCTAAACTTAATTGCAAAACCTTATGAAAAATAATTAAATAAGAAAACATAAACTAAATATACTCACTGCATCATCTTCTCTAGTTTCATGTACTAAATTGATGTTTATGGCTAACTATTTTTTTTGTCCTCCTGCAGGACGGGACAGCCCTACCAAATGGTCCTGTTGTCATCTCACCCGATGGATTATTTCCGTCACTATACCGTGAAGGTTGTCTTATTCTGCAGTTTGGAACTGGTTCACGTCACTGGCATGAAATATTAAATTGAAAATCCATGCATGTAGTTGCTGATTGCATTACACATCTGGACTGCTGATGTCTATAAATTCTGTGTCATCCTTGTCCCCTACGTTCTGCATAATTCATAGTTAACTATTAAACTTTCCATATTAAATGATGCTCTGGTTTATTTCTAGCTAACCCTGTTGTTTGTTCGGTTTCCAGTCATAAGAAGAGCTCCGCATGAATTTAAAATTGCGTGCCTAGAGGTAATAATTGCATATATGGAGATATGTGTGTGAGATGCCCTGAAGTTTTTAAACAAACTATCAAGTCAAAAAAATTTTGTTTGCAGAATATAAGACGACTCTTTCCTGCTGATTACAATCCCTTCTATGCGGGCTTTGGAAATAGAGACACTGACGAGTTTAGTTACAAGAAAATGGGCATTCCTAAAGGCAAAATTTTTATCATAAATCCAAAGGTATATACCCTCCTCTCAGTTTTTATTATTTATAAATGATAATTTGTAGTTCAGATTGTTTACTTGAGAATCCTTTAAACCTGGCAGGGTGAAGTGGCAATCAGCCATCGCATCGATGTTAAGTCCTATACATCTTTACACACTCTTGTTAATGAAATATTCCCGCCAACATCATTGATTGAGCAGGTAAGCCATGGTTAAGTTTGAATTGAACTCCCTTTGGTATCAACTTTGAGAAGAGCAAAAAGAACAAACTTGAAAACAAACAAGCAAAGATGAATGAGACTGGAGAGGGAAGAAGAAAAAGAAGAATGAGGAAATTGATGATGATGATAATATTGTATATTGCATACATTTGCAGGAAGATTACAATTCTTGGAACTTTTGGAAAATGCCATTGCCAGATATTGATGACTAGTAGAAGTGCGGTATCATTGTTCTACCAACAAGAAAGATGAGTAGCAGCTTGAGAGGTGTCAACCAAGTACAGATACAGACTACATTCTTAAAATTGTTCCTCATTTCTTTTGCCAGAACCGATACTGAGTTAAGTGTTGTATCCTTCTATAGTGGCCTCAGGACTCGATTATCATGTGCTGGAAAGTTCTGATCACACCTGATAATTCATAGTCCTTGAGAATAAAGCTTTTTTTGTAAAGTAATGCTTACTTTCTCCCACTAGTTCTACCTGTAGAAATGAACAATTATGTTAGACAAATTATTACAAGTAGAAGAAACATCTCTCCCTGTCTCAGGATTTGGTTGGAAGTTTAATGTCATCACTTACTCTTTTATGTCTATCAGATACAATTTCTCATTTAATTAGAGATAAGACTGCATATTTCTGAACTTCTTCAAATGTTTTACTCATCTATATAAAATATATCAACAAGAAAGTTTAACTCAAATGATACAATTTTTGCAAAAGACTCCAACTTTAAGAATAATTCAGGTTTGATAACTTCAAAAGTTCACTTTTTGGAAGGTATTATCAAACTAAAGTTCAATTAGAGGTGCATTTATAGCTAAAAAGGTCTTATTTTTGGTTTTTCCAAATAAGAAATAGAACAAGAAAAGGGATAAAAAGAGGATTTATCAATGCATTTTCCTCTTTTAAGGACAACAGAAAGGAAACAAGAAAATGGATAAAATGGAAAAGAAGTCGAACAAAATTGATGAAACCAAAAAATTGAATGGAAATGGGCAAATTGGTGAATGAGAAGGCCTGCTAATAATAAGCGAAACGAATGGCTTAAGACCCGAACCTTCACTTCCCAAACGCGCCAAAACTCTTTGACTCCTTCCCTCATCTGTCTCTCTCTCTCTCTCTCTCTGTTTCTAACTGTTAACGTATCATTGCAACAAAAATCTTCGTTTAGGAACATCATTAGATTCTCTTACAAACATCAAGAGCAAGACAATGATATTAGCTTTTACGTGGTTCATGTCTGTTTGAACAGAACCTGAAACCTGAAAACAGAGTAAACACCATAATAATAATATAATAACAATGTCTTGGTTACGGTCTGCTGTTCACAGAGCTGTGGAAGTTGGCGGAAATAACAACTTAACACGCACTGTCCGTAGTTACGCCGACTCCGTCGTCCTCCACGCCGGGAATGCCGTTGCGGGTGGCGCCAGGATCATCCAGGACCGCATTGTCCGTGACTTTTTTTTTTCTCCGTCCATTACCTTGAATTTTCAATTCCAGGATTTGATGATGTGTTTAATGTCCGAAAATGACCAAAAGATTGCGAATAGATTTTGTGGGACCCCATGTGGGTTATGGTGGACCCACATGATCCAATGTGATTAGATGGATTGAATGTGTTTGTTGATGATGGATGTGTGGTATTGTGGAAGCAGGGGCTGAGGAATGTGAAAAGCTTCAGGCTTACTGTGAAGAGACTTGAGGAGGTTTCTGTGTCTTGCAGAGGAGAAGAAAGAATTCAGCTGCTACGAAGATGGTTGGTGGCGCTCAAGGAAACTGAGAGATTAACTGCTGAAATTCCCGGTGGTAACGAGAAGCAAACAGATGAGCAACTTTTCTCTGATGAAGCCAAGGATGCTCTTAGAAGGCCTACCATGGTGAACCTTTGTTCTTCTCCTTCTTTTTTCCATGTTTGAATCTGTAGGTGTTCTGGACATGGATTGGCTCTGTAGCTCACTTGCATGTTAAACAATCCGTGTCTTTGTTAGTGCGGACATTTTGTTAGTAGTCAGAGCATTTTTTCTTAGTTAATTCATGTGTTTCTTATTTGCATTGAAGCTTTACATAGATTCAAACAGGTTTATTACGTTGATCCTGATCTGGGCACAATGAATTACCGTGATGTCTTTCTCTATAGTCAGGCTCTTGAAGGCATCACATTGTCTATGGTGAGTTCAACTAAGCAGATGCATCTTATGCTGATACGTTAATTGTCTTAGATTCCAACTTCTGATTCATGTAGAAACATATTAACTGGACTTTGTATTTGCTGATCCATTGAGTTTAACCGCAGGTTAATTCTTTTGTATGACTCAGATTCTTGAAGCTCCAAACGAGGAAGAAGTTTCTCTGCTCATGGAAATTTTTGGGTGAAGTTTCTCACTCTTGGACTGTAATTTTCATGTTTATATTTGCCCAACTGTAAGAAAGAAATTCTGTTAAATGTTATAAGTGTAACCTTCTTTATGGTCTGGTTATACACAGGCTTTGTCTTGCAGGAGGAAAGGAAATTCACAAAGCTGTGATGCGCAGTATACAGGATTTGGCAGCAACATTTTCCAGTTATGAAGATGAAGTTTTGGTAAGGAAACGATACATATACCTTTGTACTCTTGCCGATGTTAGGGAAACTATTAACAAAATACTAAACAATACCTGCAAATATAAACTAGCGAGATAAAAAGCTTCTTGCAGATATGTAATTGATTTGATTTATCAATGCTGCAATTTTGAACTGGCTTATTAAATAGCGAGATTTGGAATCTTATTCTAACAATTAGAAATGGACATTGTTGAATGATGTTACTGCAAAATATCTTAATTAAATTCATCTTTCTCTGTTCACTCTTTAGGTAAAGCGGGAAGAATTGCTTCAATATGCTCAGGATGCGATTGCGGGGTTAAAAATTAATGCAGATATTGCAAGGTGGCTGCAGATCTCAATTAGGATAGTTGCATGCATATGTCATAAGCCACATAGAATGTTGCATAATTTCTTAGGATGGAGACAGTATCCATGTTTTTGTCAGAATTAGTAATGTCATCTTATTTCTTGACAATAAGATCAAAAGTTGATTTCTTTTGTCGAAGTTTTTATGTCCTGTTTCTCTGCCTCAGAATAGATGCTGAAGCCTGCAGAATAATGGAAGAACTTGAAAGGATAAAGGCATCCCAGCAGCCACCAAATGAAGCTAGTGAAAAATCAATTGAAGGAACAACCTCTTCAAGAACTGAGGTGAGGCTGATTTAAATGGCCTGAAATGTTCAGTCACATATATATGCGACATTTGCATTTGGAACCGAAAAGATCTTCAGCATTCAGTATCCCCTTTTGCTTTTTCCTTTATATTCTCTCCTCATACTGCTACTGGTACTTGTGAGTCTAACTTCTGGAAACAAAGGAATGTTCTTTTTCAATATATGGAATTTCTACTTTTCTTTACTATGTTTCTGAACATCAAGGAACTATGTGGTTCATGGGAAATGAGTTTTTAGGGAAATTCTAAGAAGTTCAGAATTTTAACATTTTCATTGTTGTGTCTTTATTGCTGATGTGCACGTGCCAAAACTTTTTCTGGAAAGTTGGACCGATCATCTCTTTGAGGCTAATTGTTTCAGTTTTCCTGCAGGCTTCAAAGGATACTTTAGGACATATTGAACTCTGTTTCACGTTGGAGGAACTCTTGCTAAAGAAGAAATCTTTGAAAAATGGGGAATCTCCCGAGGTTCATGCTCAAAAGGTACGGTTCTTTTGGCTGATGTTAGTGAGCTAGTGGTGTATGTCATGTTCACTGGCAGAACATTATGTCCTCTGCTGATTGAAAACTAAGCTTAGAACTACTTTTTGCAGGTTGACAAATTGAAAGTTTTGTCAGAATCTCTTCTTAACTCCACCTCCAAAGCTGAGAAACGTATTTTAGAACACAGGTATATACAGAACTTATTTACTTGTCAGTGCCTGTGTGTGCATGCATCACGATGGTGGGAAGAAGGTGAAGCATGGTTCAATTCACAAGCCTTTAGTGCCTTTTATACAACTTTTAGGCTTTCTTTACATGCAGGTCCCAGAAAGAGGAAGCACTTCACTTTCGCGTGGCTAAAGCCAATGAAGTTAGCCAGCTTGAGAAGGTGAACTTTATATTTGCTCTCTTCCTAATATGAGTATCAGCTAAAGAGTGATTTGCATCTGGATAACAAACATCTTTTATTTTATGGTTGCAAATAATCCTTTAATTACTCTTTAATTCAGTTTGTACATTAGGCGAGTTAGTCATTTTCTGACCTGGTTTGTTGCAAGGAGTATTAAACACCTGATGTCAATCTCTAGGAGCTGGGAGCAGAGATTAGAGAACTTGAGAGGCAAAAAGATGAACTTGAAGCCCAACTAAAGAAGGTATTTTCCCTTTTTCACCTTCAGTCTTACCTGGCATTATCTGAACAAGTATCCGTTCAACCAGTTGATGCATTTTTAACTTTTGATGTCCTAAATAGTTGTGTTTACCTGGATTCACAGACATTGATCTTCATACATGCAAAACTGTCAAGTTTGACAAATCATAGTAATTCTATATGTTATAATTAATTCCTCTGGACTCTTAATCCACATACTTTTGTGGGGTGCATCTCCTCTGGCTTGATTTGGTTCAGGTCAATTCCTTATTGACTGCAGCCCGAGCACGGCTTCGCAATGCGAGGGAAGAACGGGACCAATTTGATGACGCTAGTAATCAGATTCTAGTGCACTTCAAAGCCAAGGTATTGGTATATTTGATCTTGTTCTTGGGATCGCTACATTTAACTTCTTGAAATATGTGGAAATATATATATTCTGAAAATCTGCTTCATATAAACCAGGACGATGAGCTGTCAAGATCAATATCTTCATATAGAGTAGAAGCAGATGTTGTGAACACATGGATTAATTTTCTGCAAGATACCTGGGTTCTCCAGACAAAGTACAATAAGGAAATGGAAAACCAAGCCAAGTAATTTTACTTACCTCTTGCTGGTCTTTTGATGTTGTCCGATTCAGGAACTATTTTGGGAACAGATAACTTTCTTGAATGAAACAATAGATTATTTTAATTACCTCCTTTTATCTCTTAGCCTTTCTGTGTTAGGAACAATCATATATTGCCTTTCAACTGACCTTAAACTTTGCTAATCACTTCTGTTAATGTCTTTAACGGAAATCTCCGCACGACATCAACGTAATCCAAGCTAGACATGTTGAATGTTAGATAAAAAATGTTAATGGAAGTTCCAGTGTTGACTGAAAGTGTACTTGTCCGTTTATTATCTCAGATACTGTCCATTTTCATACTAATTCTCTATCTTTCCTGTGTATGGATGTTCCAGTGTCGACTTACAGAAATATGGCGATTGTTTTGTGAATTTGGTTACTAATTGTCTGACCAATTACAAGGTAATGGTCTGATTGTCTTGTAGATCATTGCTTCAACTGAGAATTTCTAATTAATAATCCTAGCCTCTTATTGTGGTACAACTTATGTGACTTGCATACACAATCAGGAACTGCTGGGATCTTCGATCGTCCGGGTTAAAGTGCTTGGCAGAGAATTGCGTTCGTGTCAAGGGTATTATTATACTATCCTGAATTTGTTTCAAATTTCAATTATCAAGTCAAGCCTCAAAACTGTTATTCTACAACAGGTTAGAATCAATAGCTCCAAAAAGTAAAGATGATGATGATCCAAAAGCAATAAATCAAAGAAAAGGGCTTGAAGAGGAGTATCTCAATCTTGAAGCCAAGGTACATATTCTTTGATGATCCCAAAAACAAAAACTTCTGTTTTCCTCGTTCTTCTGCTTAGTGATGGATATAACTTTCACGTTTTAGCTAGTCTAACTAGTTCTTTCAATTTATGCTTAACTTTCTTCTTCATTGCTCAATCAGATTTTAACCACTTTAAGCATAATAGATGCTATAAAGAAGCAGTTTTATGACAAAACTGAAGGTGCTCACAGGTAATGCATGAAACTGTGATTTTCTTTTCATTCTTGGTATTCAATACCGGGTTAGTGCATTGAATTGTCTCCTTAAAATGGAATATTGAACACTTGATCCAGGAAAGATGAAGAGAAGATCAAACAGCAATTATACTCTCTAGAGAAAATGAGAGAGGAATTTGAATCTGTTGAGAGACCCGTTCTGGAAGTAGAGACCCCCACTAGAAAGTCACCAAGACCATCCCCGACTCCAAAACAAACAAGTGATAGTCCACAACACAAAGATTACAAGACAAAGAAATCATCATCTAGTAATGAAGAGCATCCATCGAATGTGCAGATGGGAATGTACATACTTGAGTCAGACTATGAGAAGGACGAACGGGGCTACTCTTCTGAGGATATCGGTGACTGGGAATTTGATGCACTTGATCATGAAGCAAGAAGCTGAGACCAAGCAAAGATGCATACCAAATTTTACTAGTTGTATGCATTTGCAGCATTTTGGTATATGCCCAGATAAGGAAAATGCTTCCTTTTCTCTTAATAATAGGATATAAGAAAGTCTTAGATAGATGCAAATCACTCCCAAACTGCAATTTACTGGCAAAGTTGACATGGAGTTGTTAGAGCTTCTATTTTGTAAATTCTCTCTTCTTTGATAATGAACTACAGACACTTTCAGCTCAGTTAACAGCAGAATTTTTGTCCACCTTATTGTTTCAATGTGTTGTCTAAGTTTAGTTGCCTGTTACTTTGACATAGAAAACCTTACTCAGAAGATTGTTATTCACCTTTAGACATCCCTGGAATTTTCTGACTAGCCTTCTCTGATAACAGAAGAGATTGTGCCAGGTTAGCTTCTAGTGCCGCTTTGAAAAGAAGTCAAAAAAAGGGCCTTTGAAATTCTTTACTTAGACCTGTTGGAGGTACAATGATTAGGATCCTGAGTTCTGAAACTTTAATCAATGGTACATATCCCACTTGAAAAGCAAGTTTTCTGAAGTTGGCCAGCCACAGCTACTGAGCTTAAAGCCTACCTTCCCTTATAAACTTTGCAGCTTTCATGAGTGTCTTCCTATTTACTCAATCATGCATCCTCCATAGTATAGAGGCCCGTCAGAGTCCAGAGCCACGTTAAGGAAATGAGTAATCATGTGAGTCTCAGTGCTCAAGAACATTTATATCATTTCAAGTGAGTTTAACCTCCTCCCTCCTTTAGTGATATGGTGCAGTAAAGCTCAATTGGTTTTCTCATAAATGATTGCCTTGTTGCTTTCCAAACCAATAGTGAGCAACTTGGTTTACAATTGAATTTGAACCATTACCCTGTCTCTTGTAAACTTTATTCAATTATGTTAACTTGTTAGGAATGCTTATTGTAGAGTTGTAAACAAATAGGGAAAAATAAATTTTAGGGTAAGTAAAAGTAAATTAATTTATAAAAAAGATCACTGATTAATTTAATATAAACCAAAATTTAATAAAATTACATCTTAATGCAACTATTTATTGTGAATGTAATTTTCAATGATATCAATGCAATTCTTAGTTTAGTGACATAATTATTTAACTTGTATGAATTATATTATAATTACTCTTGATAAAAGAAAAAAGGTGAAAGAAAAGCATTTTTAAATATTTTATCTTAAAAAAACTTTTTTTATAAATTGATTTCCTTATTGACTCAAAATTTAATTGCCCCTTATAAATATTGGAGATGTTAGATTCCGTGTGTAGTAGGCAAAGATTGCAATATATCATAGCAGTACAGAAATCATGTCCACCTAAGAAGATCTGAACCTAAGTGATATATACTAAGATTAGGTATATAAAGCATGTACGTGAAGAGTTGGCCCCTGACAAACTTTTGTCAGATGCTAAAGGTATTGTGTAGTCTTTAGATAGAGATTAAAGGGCAACTTTATCAATTCTATTGGCTATCAAATGCATTTATAATTACAAACTGTGAAAAAGTATGAAGTTAATCATCTGATGTTTTCAGGATTTTTCATTTATTTATAACATAAAGTAAGAAATAAATTTGACCAGGTCAAATGAGACATCATAGCCTCAAGTGATAGCCATCAATGACAGTTTCTTGCAAATGGCATGAAATATAACAATTGAATATTGTTTGAGTACACTGCAATGGATCTCTCTGCCTTTCTCTGTCTCTGTTTCTGTCCATTATTGTAAAACAAAAAAACACAAGAAGCTTAGAGATATGGGCTAACTTTTTCAAAAATTTGCAGGGAAGTTTGTGGATGTTGCAGAACATAACAGAACTGTTCTATGTTGTAACTATAATCTTTGGAATATTAGCAAGAACTTGCATTTCTTTTTTCTGATAAAAAATTGTGTGTAGAGTAGATGATGATGATGATGATACCCCAAGTACAGTTGAAGATTCCCATTTCCCAAGTAGATACACACTATCTTTTCCACATTATGAATCACTAGGTGGAAGGGAATGAGTAGTAGATGTAGATTCCTTGTGTGTGTTGTTCTGTTGAATTGCACTGCAACAACTAGTACTAACTATCATTTTCAAGGCCACTATTTTATCATGTGACTCTTCTTAGTCTGTAACCCTTGAACCAAAAAACAGTTACTGTCAACATCTTCATCACCAGAAACACTTGTTTAGATTCACGGTACTGAGTGAGTCAAAGGGCATGTATTAGCTGAAACTGTCCTGTCCATACATTATTGGAATGTTGATAGGACTGTTCAAACTAGTACATAACATCCCTTAAATGTCAGAAGTTGGATAGTTCCTCCTAAAACTATTTCACTTCATATACCATAGTTGTAATAGCTAGAAATTGTTTGTGAACTAGAAAGAAAAATAAAAGCCAAAAAGGGTTATTTCCCTGAATTTTATACTTTAATATGAAGTTTAAATCTGCCCGCATAATTGAATTTATCAAATTGTAGATAGATTGATCCTAAAACAGTGCGTTGAGATATGCAATTATTATAGTCCTTTGTTTCAAAAACATGCATATCTTTTCAAGTATCCATAAAGAATACAGTTAAGGTAAGAAAAAGAAAGAAAACAAAATGGTGGAAAAGATGGAACAAAGGCAACTGCATAGGAACCACCTATCATTGCAGTGATTGGCTACCAAACTGCTTAGAAAAGAAAACTGCATAATCTGTCTGCATTTTATTGTTTGGACCATTCAGGTTCTTTTTTTTTTCCCTTCTTTCTCAAACGGAAAGAAAAAAGTCTGACAAACCCCTTACAATGGAAATTACTAATTTTCTAACTTGGAACCATCTTCACTTTAAATGATGCTCTTTTCTCCTTCTTCCTCCACCAAGCTCACCTTCCCGTAAGCATCTTCATATGCATACACACAACATAGGTAGTCATTGAAACAGGCCTAGAGAGAAGAGATTTTCAGGTTGTATGAGAGATGGCCACAAATCAATCTGCTTGCAGTCTTGCAGAAGAAGATGAGTACATTGACATGGAAGTGAGCTCTTCTTTGTCTTCATCGAACTTCCATTGTCACTCCATTAGCTCTCCACCACAGAGCAGAGAGTTTGAGTTTCAAATGTCTTCACTTTCTAATGAAACAAAAACTACTGCTTCTCCAGCTGATGAACTCTTCTACAAAGGAAAACTCCTTCCTCTTCTTCTTCCTCCTAGATTACAAATGGTTCAGACACTCCTCCAAAACCCGACAACTTCAACATTTGACAGTAAAAGTAAAGAACCCTTTCTAGAAACCTATCCACTTTCCTTAATTACCAGGTCCAGTAAACCTCTGACTAACTCCAACACTACATTGGACTCCTGCAATATCTCACCATCAGAGTCCTGCAGAGTCAGTAGTGAGCTAAGCCCAGATGAGTATTGCTTTGAATGGTCCTCTGAAACCAACAGTTTCATAGGAGATCTTCCAAAGAAGTCATGGGCCAAGAAACTGAAGCATTCCTCTCTTCGTCATAAACTCAAAGTTTCAACTGCGTATCTAAAGTCATTGTTCAGCAAATCTGATTGTACGGACGAATCCTTTGTTAAACCGGCGCAAAATGGAGAAACAGAAAGTTATCCAAAAAGTAAGGATCGTTTGAGCAAGAAGCCTTTTTGCAGAACTGATAATCAAATATATCAGAAGTGTAATACTCTCAAGAAAAGCATTGAGAAAGACATGGTAGAGGATGGCTTCTTTAATAATCAAAGAAGATCCTTCTCCGGAGTGATTCAGTGGCATACCACAACCAAGTTTTCATCTCCCTCATCTACATCTTCTTCTGGTTCTTCATCAACATCTTCATCTTTTTCCTGCAGTTCCAATGGGACTCAGGATCTATGTTTGTTAAAGAGAAGTAGCAGTGCAAACTCAGAGATCGAGAGCTCAATTGAAGGAGCAATTGCTCATTGTAGAAAGTCTCAGGAGATGTCTAGTCCAAGAAAATCTGCAAGTGAATCGTCAGAATTTGCAGTTACTGAGATAGCTTGTCTGATTCCCAGCTAAATTCATGAGTGAGCATTACAAATTTCTGATAAACGTTATGTTCTGATCTTTAATACAGATCAATATGACGTTTTTTTGCAAGCCCTGATTACTGGAAGTTGTCTTCTGCAGTTTCTTTTCCAACATTTTTGTACCATATAATAATCTATTGAGCTGACCACCGTTGGATTGAGCTTCAACTGTCATAATTGGCAAATATCTGATACCAAATTAGGATTTATCTTTAGAATTGACAATCAACCAAAATACTTAAATTATTCTAGAACAGTGAACTGATGAGAAACATCTTTATCAGTCCCTCTAAAAATGGTAAATACTCCTTTCAACAAAAGATACAAAACCCTTTTTAGCTCAATAGTTTCTGAAAACGATCAGGTCTTTTAGCAAAAACCTCACTTGTTCTTTTTACCCTACCACATTCTTTTTCGCTGTTTCCCAACCCTAAGTTCCTGGACAGAGAACTGTGGAAGATATGATAATAGTGTTGCTTGGAAGTGAGGAAAATCCTCTTTTTTCTCCATCTTTTTTTTTCTGTAGTATAAGTCACTCAAAGAAGTTCTGAGAAGTTTCCTTCCTGGCTGAATCATTTAAATTGATTGTACATGATCAATGGAAAAGGAATCCTGATTAACTGATAGACATGACTTGCTGATACTGATCTAGTGACATTGTTTCTATAGAATTTGTTTGACAAATTCTTCAGAACAGTAAATAACTTTAGTGTGTACTAATTTCATCCAAGAAAACTGCTTAGCTAGCTTCAATTACATTGCTTTGAACCTCAGCTATATCTTCTTTTGCAATTTTCCCAGGTATCTACAATTTCTCAGAAACACTTGTGTAAATGTTACTTATCAGCGAAGAAAATCGGTTCCCGGTCCAAAGTTAAATCAATTAGTCAGTGCAGAAGTGATTCACATAACCAGAACTGAACAGCACTTTTAAACAGTTATTAAGGATGCCCCTTTTATTATCATGCACTTGGAAAATATCCCAATAATCACAAACCGCTTACCTATTCAGTATTCTAACATACTGAACAAGATTCTGAAGAAACATACATGCTGCATTGTGGGGACGAGTTTGAAAGTGGAACATGTGAGTTATGTCAGGAGAGAATCAAAGGGATGAACAAGATTTTATAGGAGATATTTTTTAAATTAAGGACTACACTTCCAAGATTGTCATCTTGCTATAAGAAAATCCTGAATGATCACTCTCTTCAATGAGTATCAGTAGAACTTCTGATGCCCTCTGACACTAACCTCACCATTCAGATTCTGATACTTGTTATGCCACCTATCTTAAACAGATTGTCTGCAGCAATCAATATAATGTTGGTGTAAGTTCTGAAATCCCACCGAACAGAATCAAAATTTCAAATTACAGATTACGAGTTAAGCGATTGTAGTAATTAAAGATGATTCTAGTGTAGTTACAGATAATGCTATTATAATTGTGATCATGATCCAGAGAACATAAAACTTATTTCTAAAAGAATACAAAACCAATTTTTTTATTTTAATGTATGGATTTAAAATGTCATAAACACACATTCAGAATTTTCCTTTTAAAAAAATTTCAATTTCTATACATCATAAAAATTTCCATCCTCTTTAAGTTAATAGTGAAATTCAACAGAAGCTCCAAAGCTGGCACTCTAACTACTGCTTCCAAATATAGACAGACACATCCGTACCAATGAAAACCCATTAATGTCATGACAAGGAAGTTCATGTTATTTCAATCTTAACCCTGCAAATTTCAATCTTACATCAAGCAACCTCTGAGTCTTTGCCAAGCATTTAGCAAGTTCCAAGATGTCAGACATGTCCTTACAGGAGTAGATCCAAGTGACCTCACTCGTTAGTTACACAAGAATTTAGCAAGTTTCAACCTGACAGTCGCCTGCTTTCAGCTCAGAAGCCAAAACGGTTGTGACTAGATTCTGGAGTATACACAAAATCAGGAGGAAAATTGTATATACCTGTCTAATAACCTAATAAGTTGGAGGGATGATCTTTATACTGCAAACAGTTTTTTGTACTCGTTCTCCAGAATCTCTGATTCTGGCATCCGTGACATTGATCCTGATAGTGACCTACTCATTGACTTTCGCAATTTCGAAGCCTCAATTCTCTGCATGACTACCCAATAACACAACGTCCCAATTGTGGCTACCATGATCACTGTCCCTATAACTGTTACACAAAGTGCCAACCACCTTTCCTTAGTCCCCACAACATCATATGCCAGTGCAAGAAATGCAACTGAAATTAGCATACAGGCCAACCACATTAGCTTGTTGATCACTGATACTAGTTGCTTCTTAGCCTTTCTCTCTATCACTACAACCGAGGTTTGAACAACCACTACAGCCAGTGATATGAAGAGAGCAATTGAGTCAAATATTATGAAAATCAGAAATTCAGGTTTTGGGGCAATGTTTGCTTCTCCTGCAGATTGTCCTGGAGCAAGGTTTGCTGGATCATCAGCATACTGGCCAGGAACTTGGAAAATGCCTGCGAATGCAACGGTTGCAATGAGGACTGCGACAATTGTTGTTGAGTTGATTGCATTATTCAGACTTTCAGTTTGCATTTTGTTGAGACGCTTGGCTATGCCTTGAACACGTTTACGCGTCAAGCGTGTCGTCTCTAGCTGGTTATGAACTCCATGTTTTATATCACTGACAGTTTGCTTCAACTCCCGTGCAGGATTTGTCATGCTTGGCTTCAGGGATCTGGCAGGATGAACACCATTCTCTTCTAAGATACATGTAGTATCAGTGTGCCCATTTTTCTCTGCAGTGTCAGAGGCAGTTTCTCCAGATCTGTTGATTGCTGTTTTGTTAACTCCTTCATGGACAAGTAGCTTCTTAATGATCTGCAAGCATGGAACCATTGCTAACTTCAGGAATTGCAATCCCGCAAGACAGATCATACGGACTCTTTCATGACTATGTTTAAAATCAAACTGAACATCAGGATCCAACATAAAAGATTGCTGAACTTTTATGTTGCTGAACTCCTGGAAACTGAACTATGTTTGTTATCTACGTTTGCTGAAAAGATTCTGATCCCCAGGATCCCAAGGGTACGTATTGCATTTCCAGGAGTACTAATTACTGACAGAAACTCACAAAGAGCTTCGTACATGAAATCTATATACAACCGGAATTTCTTTATGCGTTGTTTTGTTTTCAATTTAAAAAGACTTGCAGAAAGCAGAATCAACATAAGTTTATGTTTAATTTTTTATTAAATGCAGGAGGTTAGGTAATCATATGATTGCAGAATAAAAGTTTGTGAAAGCAGGTTTCCAGGAAAAAGGTCCAAGGGAAATGAGAATAAGAATACCTCAGCTCTGCCCTTACGACTTGCAATATGCAAAGCAGTGTTTCCTTTACTGTCAACCATGTTTATCAGGGAAGAATCTGACATTATCAGCTCTTCAAAGACCTCAACATTCTGTCCCTTGACCGCCATATGCAGAGCTGTCTGGCCTTTCTTATCAACCCTCGTAGCAAGTGCAGGTTCTTTGCTCAGTAAGACCCTCAAAATCTCCACATGTCCGTTCCTCGCCGCCGAGTGCAAGACCGTTTTGCCGTTGCTTCTCGGTATCAACGCAAGGCCGCTAACTCTTTCCAGAAGGAAATTTACTACCTCAACATGTCCCTGAGACGCAGCAGAATGCAAAGCTGTGGTATTCGTTGAATCACAAGTCATTGATAGCTCAGGATCGACCTCCATTAAGACCTTCAGAATTTCTGCATCAAAAGTGAGAGAAACTTATAATCTGAATCACACCCTTTCCATCCCAAATTTTAACAGTAATTTTTAGTCGATCAGTTCTAAGTAACCACACGAAAGCTTAGAGTTGTCAAGTAGAAGCAGCAGTCTTGGGTCGAACACTACCTGTATCACCATCTTCTAAAGCCTCTACAAGAATTACAAGTTTAACTCTAGAATCCTTACCTAAATCACCTTGTTTCGCAGCGATGTGAAAGGGGTCGTACCCATTTCTTGCTTTGAGACCCGCCGAGGTAGTATCACAGTACTTGATCATCTCCCTCACCAAATCCACATAACCACACTCTGCAGCCACATACAAAGCTGTCTCTCCTGACTGGTTTTGCTTAGCTAAAAGTTCCTTCAACTCTGTTTCTGTACTCTCAGCTATCATTTCCACAACCAACTCCAAATCTCCCGCTCTCGCCGCCGCATGAAACGCCGGGTCATCGCGTTTCCCGGTCAACTGTTTCATCATCTTGTTCTGCCGCAAATCTCGCCGTATCTCCTGATCTTCCATTGAGCAGCAATCGATGAACAACAACCAACAGAAAACCCTGCTGATCCTGGCAAGTTCTAGAGCTCTGGATTAATTTCCCGGTGGAACAAGATCAATAATCGTTTATATGAAGACAACCAAGCTGGGATGAGATGGTTTGGAGGATTCAGACAAAATGTGCACGTGGGTATCTAGGGTGTTGATTCCTATATATGCTTTGATCATTAAACAAACATCCCACTTGTGTTAAACAAAAGAATGTCCTTCTGAGTAGCTGACGGTATTGAACATAATAAGATATTGAAAGAACTTTTGGAGTAAGGATAAGGACACAGGAGTTTGAAGAAGAAGAAGAACAAGAACGCGAATGTTTTATACTGTGACCAGAACAATTATTGGAGTGGTCAGCGAACCAACTAAAACTCAAGTCTCACAAGTAGAGTAGGGATAGACTATGCACTCAACTTTGAAAAAACAGAGTTTGAAGTTGAATTTTGGTTCCGAGAGTGAATGAGTTGATGCTTAGCGAAGAAGGGTACTTTCGAAAGTTGCAACAATTGTTACTTTGACTCCGAGAAAGTAGTGGGTCAAAGCCGCCGCACACACCATTGTGTTGGTCACATGGACACCTCACACATCATTTTGTCTTTTAATAATACTTATTATTGTTATTATTTATTTTGAATTTAGTAAAAATTTTGTTTATTTAAATTTTTTGAGCTTTAGTATTGATTTTTTTTTCAATTTTCAAAATTTATTTACAACACATTGCTTTTTGTTTTTGTTTTTTAATCTGATTTATTATTATTTAAATATATATTATTTAATCATTTAATGTATTAGTTATTAATAATTATTATGAATAATTTAATTTAATATTATATATAATTAATTATTAATAATTCTTATGAGTAATTTAATTTTAGTTAATAATTTATCTAATTAAATTATTAATAAATCTAATTAAATTTCAAATATTTTTGAAATATA
>JANIJF010000004.1:61041458-61059167 GCA_024520955.1 Erythroxylum bequaertii
ATTTTAAAATTGTTTATTTTAATAAAATATTTTTATTGATAATTTATTAATAAATATTATATAAGAGATTAAAATTAATTTATTTTTAACTTTTATCTAATATATAATTATCATAAATAACAAAATAAAAAGTTTTTTAAAAAATAAAAACTAAAAACCACAAAGACCCCTTGCATTTGTATATTACGCATTTTTTATCACCGTTATTTTTTAATACAAAATAAAACTATAATTTTTTTTAAAATTCGTATCTTTTACCTTATATATAATTATGAGAAATTTTAAACTTTATCAATTTAAATAGTTCTATTACATAAATTATTAATTATTTAACTTTAGTTGAAAAAACTTTTTCTTTAACTCCTAGGGATGGTCGAATTGGTAGAGTGGAAAGCATGGGGTCAAAAGGTTTTGTGTTCAAATTCTCCTATTTACACTCTCTCAATCGAACATGTTGTACAGGGTTTACCTAGTGTGTAGTACCCGATTAGCGTAATTTGTAGATTATTGCATCAATTTGAAAATTTACTCAGTGTGCATCCAAAGAATAACGACCACAGATTCTTACGTTTCCAAAAAAAAAATCAATAGACATGAAGTCATTCCTCTGAATAGGTTATCTTATCTTTGGTCCAATAGTCTTATAAGAAAACACTGACTCTATTGATTTTTTTAATTTAGTATTTGAAAATTTGAAAATATTATAATTTAGACATTATCATAATTTACTTTAACACTAATTAAAATATCATCTAATTACCCAACAAAATGATACATCCATAGAAAGGAACAGGGTTGTTAATAGGTCAAGTCTTGTTTGGATTCGAGTCTAGCCCGAAGCTTGATTAGGTCTGAGGCACTTAGTTTAAGCCTGAAATTAAATTAAATTTGTAATTTTTTAATTAAAATAAAAGATATCATCATTTTTATAATTTTTTAGTTTTGAATGGAAAAGACTCTTTACATGAGTCAGTCCGACCCTAATTAAAAATCTGAAAATTTGAAGAAAATACCCTAATCTAACTCAAAATCCAATCAAACCAGCCACAGCAAACCCGGGCTAATCTGCCATCTCCCCTAAAAAATGGAGTAAAATTTCAGTACGTTTCTGGGAATTTTTATATCTGCTAAAATACAAAACTTAATAGTCTATCCATGAGTTCTGGATAGCTTTTTAAAATCTAAAGTTAAAAAGTTGCAGACACATATGGTATGCAACAGAAGATGTACACTGATAATTATTGACATGGTGTTTCCTTCCTTATCGATCCAGATGGGAAGACATTCAATTTCTCTCCGAATTCTAACATATGAAGTCATCTATTTGCAGTTTTAAGGTTACTTTGTACATGCAAACAGATATCTTACTCGGAGTTTTGACTCAACTGCTACTTCCATTGATCTCGATCCCTCCTAATTTTCTTGTCACCTATGTACGAATTTCAAAGAAAGAAACACGGGTTGCGATATTGATCAAATGGCGTAAATGGGGTTTACTTCAGAATCTGAATCTTCATCATGCATTGATCTGGCTCCAGTAATCCTTGAATGCTTCTGTTTCTTCCTCACTTTTCTTATCCTCCTCGACTTCAAAACATAGTACGTCATAGTACCTAAGATTCCTGTCATGGTCACCGACCCTATTACAGTAACAAGAATTGCGGCCCACCGATGATGTCGACCAACAACTATGTACGATGAAGAGATGAAAGCAACTGTTGTGCAAACAGATGCTAACCACATCAACTTGTTGATTATCTCTATGACCCTTCTCGCTGATTTGGTCTCTCCTCTGACAAGCGTAATCTGTACCACCACAACAGCTAGTGACGTGAAGAGTGCAATGGCGTTGAATATGAAGAAGATCTTAAAGGATGTAGTGTTCACAACCACCGCCGTGCCATTCTCGTCGTCGCCACCGGGAATGGTGAAAATGGCTGCAAATGCAACGGTTGCGAAGAGTACGGCGACCACGGTGACGGAGTTGGTGGCGTTATTAATTCCTTCTCTGTGGAGCCGTTTGAGCTCTTTGGCAATGCCATTCACGTTTCTGTTGGTTTTTCTGGTTTGCTCAAGCTGGATATGGACTTCTTTCTTGATCAGTGTCACAGTGTTTCGAAGCTCATCTCGTGGCTGGTTAAGTTCATTTGCTCTCACAGCTCCACATTGCATCAATGAGCTCCTTATCTCTGCGATTTCTTCTGAAAGTGGAAGTCCTTCGGCTATGTCTAGAGCAGTTTTATGGTCCCTCGTTAGTGCATTAACGTTAGTGTCAGGCAATCTCAGTAACTCATTCACTATCTGCAAGGAATTACGATTGCAGAATGTGACTAATTGTGACTCGTCAACTAAACAAAACACAGAAACAAGTAGATTTGATTACCTCAGCTCTCTTTTTTCTGGTGGCTACGTGTAATGCTGTATTGCCGAACTTGTCAGGAAGCATAACAATGGCTGCATCTGCCTCAAGAAGCAGCCTCACCACTTTACAACTAACTCCTTTCACAGCCATGTGAAGAGAAGTTTGTCCCTTTTTATCAGTCCTACGGGCTAGTTGAGGGTCCATTTCGAGCAATGTTTTTACAATCTCTACATGCCCTTGTCGAGCAGCTAGATGCAGAGCATTTTTTCCATTGGATTTAGATATCTCTAGCAAGCTCGGATCTTTTGATAGTAATTGATGAACTATGGCCGAATGACCCCTCGTAGCAGCTGATGTAAGAGGAGTTGCATTCGATTGAGCAATTGTCTTGGTTAGCGATGGATCATACTCTAAGAGTACCTTCACAATGTCTGCATAATTGTATTCACTGCTCAAGAACATAACTTTTCAAGAAACCACCAAACATAAACTACATTGGAATTTCATAAACTACCTAGATGACCCTGACTGGCTGCAATATGCAGAGAATTAAAACCAGAGCGATTCTTGAGAGAAATGGACTCCTTAGTCGAATATGGCAACAGCTCCTTCACAACACCTAAGTGCCCTTTTTCTGCGGCTGTGAACAACGCCGTCTCCCCCAACTCATTCACTTCGTTCACCACCGCAGATCGTATCTCATCCACCTTGATGTAAAACAAAAAACAGAACAGCCCATACGGCATGAGAAAAGAAAGAGTTTGTCGCATTGATCATTGTATGTATTTGCATTGGAACACAGTGAAACAGCTCACCTCAGAATCAAACTCTGAACCACCGTCAAACGTTTTCATGATTTGAGCATCAATTTCACTGAGCATTTGCTTGACGGCCGCCAAGTCACCGCGTTGAGCGGCCAAGTGTAGCTCGGTGTCATGGTGACGACCGGTCACCTGCTTCACGTACTTCTTTCTATCCAATCTCTTACTGGAGTTGGAAACAGCCAGAGCATTGAAAGAGTGGGACAAAAGCAGAGCCTTACCAGAATTTGATAGCACCAGGCCCTTCCTCGGAGTGGACGCCGGTGACGGCCCAGGTGAGGGTAATGTAGATACCTCCGCGTAAAGGTTAGAGCTTGAGAAAGAGGGTTTCATTATCCCCTTCTTTTGTTCCCTCTCCCCTTCTTCGATTCAACCATTTAAACGTAATGTAAAAGCAAATTAGATCTCATACTCTGTTTTTCTATTCCTAAAGAAACAGAGCAATCTCCGGTGGGAAAAAACAGTAATCTCCGATCAGAGAATGGAAAATAACATATACGTGAAAATTAAATTTATCATACAAGATTTACACATAAATTAACAAAACCAATCATTCATTTCACAACAGAACTGGTACTTTTTCATTGTATAAGATCAATAAACAAAGACATTACATGATAAAAAACATAGTACCTTCTTCTTCGATTTCGAGTCCCATGAAGAGATGTTAAAGATGAATCCTAAATGATTATTTTGGACAATAACATTCTTCGTCACGCGTCTTTTCCAATCATTTTTTTATTTAATCTCGTTCTTCACATATCTTCAGGTTAAAGCGATGGTGATGGATGAAAAAGAAAAGGAATTGGAATTGGGGGGAGTGAGTTTAGCCGGAGAACGGTGGAGGGTAATGAGAGAAGGGGAAATGCGGTGTAAACGCCGACGGGGCTGGCGGTTTGACCACCGGAGCCACCGGGGTGTGATGGAATATCGCCACCCTTGTGTTCTCTTGGTTTTTGGTAGTTAGACGATGATAGTGTAAAAGGGCTGTGTTTAACCGTTAAGGTAGTTAGGTTGACATGTCACCGTTAAGATTATGGGTGGAACTAAACGTGGGTAATAACTGAAACTAGAAAGAAAACAGAACCAACCTTTCACCACCACCATTGCTTCATGACTAATCCCACAACTCAACCCCTTTTTGTTGCCAAAAATTAACTTAATCCACCATTGGTTTATGATTAATCCAAACATTGTTCTTACAAAATTAACATTACTTTATTTTAAAAAAAAAAGAGATAACATATTAAAAAATATCTAAATCTTTTTCAATTTAATGTCAATTTTTTTAAATTACTAATCTTTTAAAATTAGTACAAATCAAATTAAAACATTATTTTTACGAATGTTTTAAAAATCGGACCAAAAGTTAAAAGTTCAATGAGTATTAAATTGTTATAAAACTGGTTAAAAATTAAATAAAGTTAAAGAATTTGAAAAACAGATAAAAAGATTGGCTTTACTTATTAAAAAATTTAAAATTTAATTAAAAATTAATTATTTTAGTTTGCTTTATAAATATTGGCCGATTAATTAATAAACTGATCGATTTTTAATAAAAAATTATTAAACTAAATCAAAGTGAAAAATTAAAAACTAACTAAAAAGTTAGCTAATTCAACGTTTTTACTATTATATTAGTCAAATCAATTTATTTTTTAAAAAATAAATTTTTACTAATGTGACTAATAGTTGTCTATTCATGTGAAATTAATCATTAAATTTGATTTATAAAATTTTTAAAATCTAATTGTTAAATTAAATTTTTTAAAAAGTTTTAACGTTAAATTAAAAAAATTAGAACGACAAGTTCTTTAGGACAGCCATCGTATTTAAACGTCTTTTCAACGGGAGACTAAGGTTGGAGAATTGGACCGCATAGCGCAGTGGATTAGCGCGTTTGACTTCGGATCAAAAGGTCGTGGGTTCGACTCCCACTGTGGTCGCAAGCATCTCAGTCGTCTCTGTTATATTTTATTAACAGACAGTCCTATGGCTACGGACAATGCAGATAACAAAAAGATTCCCTTTTTCATCATCAAATGGTTGAACTTTTTATAACATTATGCTAATAAGCTTGAGCTTCATGAACCAATTATCGAATAATTAGGTCTAATCTATTAAAGTTTAGCATTAACAATCAAATTATGGAATAATTAGGTCTAATCTATTACAGTTTAGCATTAAAAATCAAATTTTGAGTTATTAGGAATCATCAAACCGGTCCTCCAAAACCCTTTGTGAAGCCATTTTCATCATCAGTGACAGAAAATACTGTCATTTCATATTTTGAATTGGAAGTTTTTCAACGACTCTCTTACTCAGCAGCAATGCAAGCGATCAGAAATGTGAAATAGACCAGTAGAACTAAGAAGCTGAACAATCAACCCAACTAAATCTAAGAAAATCGTAATCATATGGCAAATTTCAAACATCAGAAAAATCAAAACCATAGAGCTCGATTAAGAGCATTGTGCAAATGCATAAGAGCAAATCCAACAACAATATGTTGGTCTTAATGGCTGCATCTAACTCGAAATTGTAGAACATGAAATTGATGGATAATCACTGCACTCTAACCTACACCTTGATTGCGTACTTTCTCATCGGAAAGTACATCTCCCTCTTCTTCTCACGTTCCGTCTTCAAAGATGCCTGAAACCAAACAAGACCGACGATAAAAGAGCCTATAAGATGAACCACTAAAAATGTCTCCAGAACTACCACAACACGAAGAGTTCAAAGTGCTAGTAGACTTGCATCATTGCAGAAGTAAATGTCTAAAAGTGTACAGAGACTATCATGTGCTAGCCAACTCACAAAGGAAAGGAAATAGTTACTAAAATAGATGATAGAAGAAAGTGAGAGATATGCAAACAAGTTGTGCCGAGTGAATTTGCAGATTACAGTGAATAGCAATTGAATTTCCAAATCAATGTAACACCTCTTCAACCTAAGAAATAGCAAAGTAAATTATCTTATACAGACATCTAACAAAGTAAATTATCTTATACAGACATCTAACAAACACTTAACAGCAAAGTATAGGAAAAGGTTTCGCTTTTTCACTATAGGAAAAGGTTTCGCTTTTTCACTATCAAAAGTAAAAATTAGCAATCCGTCACAAAATAATCCATTCCCTCTTCTCATCAAACACTGCCAAACATTTAGCACAATAAAAGCAGACGAAAACAAAAAGAAAAGCATTTGATTTGCAAATATAAACTAAACCTGATGTTTGGTGAGGCGACGGCGAATGGCGCGAGTTTTCTTGGGGCGAAGATCCAGAGGCAAGAACTTCTTGTTCTTGTAAACTTCCCTTAGCGCCGCTTTCTGCTTCTGAGATATCACCGTCAACACCTGTGCAATCGAGAGCCTCACCACCTTTCTGTTCAGGTTTTTCACTGATCTCAATCAACTACTGCAAAACAGAACGAGAAAAGAAGATATAACAGAGGATCTTACATCTTGGAGAGCTTGTTAGGAGCGCCACCGGTGACCTTCGCGACACGGAGGAGAGCTAGCTCCGATTTGAGCTCCTTCAACTGGCTTAAAAGCTCAGTCTTTGACTTGTTCCTCAACTCGTGAACCTTCAACCTTGCTGCTTCGCACCAATTCAAATTCAACTTAAAAACTAGGCTAAGATAAACATCAATCAACACAAAACCGAAGAGATCCTTACTTACCCATTTCTGAGCTACTCCGCTCCTTCCTCACTCGAACCCTAGAATTTGCCTATCGACAAACAAACGCACTAAACGGAGACTTGAAGTGTATGACCTAATCGTAATACGTCGTCGCATAGTGTCTTCTACAGTACTACCCCACACAAACCGCAAACTCATGCGTTAAACGACGTCATTCATAGTTCACGGCAAATTGTTTAAATTAAGACTTTGGGCCAAAAATTTCAGGCCCGTGTATTAAATGAATTAAAACGGTGACGTAGGGATGTTCCGTCAATACGGCATGACGTTTTGGTGGCCAACTGTTTCAACGAACAAACTTACAGGTTCCTCCTCCTGAGTTTCCATTTTGAGCAGAACATGTCCGAAGTATCTCAACAGCTACACAAACACATTTCTCAAATAGCCGGAGGCCAATTGCCGTTAAATCACGATCAAGAACAGAGCAATTGCCGTCATGAAACAGCTGCACAAACAAACAAGCCTTAACCACCGGCGAGACGAGGAGATCTCCAGCACCCAAACAGACCCGTACTCGCCAAAAGCACTGAAGCACCATAGATCTCTTCCTCGATCCATCAATTACCTATTCAAAGAGCAACGCCTCCTCTTCATTCTCGTCGGAATTCTCATCGGCTCCACCTTCTTCGTTCTCCAGCCCACACTCTCTCGCCTTGGCCCGTCGGACCCGCAATCCACCGCTGTCTCCAGATCCTTTTCTCTCCCCGCTTCTCGCAACAACGGCTTCGAATATCCTAAACGTTCATTCTTCGGGCGCGTTCCGGCGGGAATCGAGCACCGGAGATTGCGCATTGTGGTCAGCGGCGGGGCTGGGTTCGTCGGGAGTCATTTGGTCGATAAGTTGATTGCTCGCGGCGACGAGGTTATTGTGATTGATAATTTTTTCACTGGTAGGAAGGAGAATTTAGTGCATTTGTTTGGGAATCCGAAGTTTGAGTTGATTCGACACGATGTCGTTGAGCCGATTCTATTGGAAGTTGATCAGATCTATCACTTGGCGTGCCCCGCTTCGCCTGTTCATTATAAGTACAATCCCGTCAAGACTATTATATCCTTTAATAGAATGAATGATTTATGATTTGGGGTTGCTTTAAAGTTTTTATTTTTGTACATTACTTTGAGATTGTTCTTGAGATCCTAACTGTGAATGTTGGTGTGTATACAAGACCAATGTAATGGGTACGCTAAACATGTTGGGTTTGGCAAAGAGAGTAGGGGCAAAGTTTTTGCTGACGAGTACTAGTGAGGTTTACGGAGACCCGCTTGAGCATCCACAGAAAGAGACCTATTGGGGACATGTTAATCCAATTGGTTAGTTGCATTTATCTGCTTCGTCATATAGAAAATTTGCATTGTTGCTTTGTTAAAGAATGATGGCTTTGTGCACTTGAAATTGCTTAGGTGAGAGGAGCTGTTATGATGAGGGAAAGCGGACAGCTGAAACATTAGCAATGGACTATCACAGAGGTGCAGGTGTTGAGGTAATGGTTTCTCATGGTGTGTGCAAATTAGTGTACTATGTTATTTAGATTGTTGGTCTTGTGTATACTTTGCATGGTCTTATTTAGATTCTAGTTGCAATGTGTAGTGTTCATTCATTGCTGTTATTTCAATGCAAAGTGCAGAAACCCACTTGCTCATTTCGTGCTAGTTTTTGATGTTTTATTAGCATTTATTCATCCAAAGGCTTACGAGAATATACTTTAAATGTTCTAAATCCTTCAAATCTGATACTTTGACAAACTTATCAAAATTATCTTATTTAATCTGTCCTTGGACTTGCCCCATGTAGTAAATGACGGGTTTAATTTGGTCACTTGAATGGCGAACTTATAAATAAATGTGTAACATTAGGTTCCATATTGTATCTAAGCACATAAAATGTGGAAGATGAACAAGATAGACCGCTGTTTGAACAATCTCAATTGCAGCTTATTGGTTCTCTCAATTACAATTGCTTTGGCCTATAAATTGACACTTGGCCTGTTGGGCCATAATGATTTCTGCTGTTTGCAGGTCCGAATTGCTCGCATTTTCAATACATATGGGCCTCGCATGTGTTTAGATGATGGGCGTGTTGTCAGCAACTTCGTTGCTCAGGTATAATTTTGCAAATCCAGCATTGACATGTTGCAGTCACTCAAAGTTGTATGCAAGATGTGTTCTCATTGAGGTTCTTAATTTTGAGGTGCTCTAATTACTTTTCAAAACCTTGTTCAGGCCATTCGGAAACAACCAATGAGTGTATATGGTGATGGGAAACAAACCAGGAGCTTCCAATATGTTTCTGACTTGGTATAGTGGACAATATTTATGCATTCTCTCTTTGATTCTACTCTTAGAATTTACTGAATGTGATATTTTGCATACATTACGTGCTTTTCAACTTTTTATTGGAATAATTGGAAGGAAGGCTAGTACTTCACAACTTAGGTTCATTTCATCAAGCCGTTTACTCTTGGTATCTACCTTATTTCATGGTTCTCACAAGTGTATACTAGTCACTTGAGGTTATTCTTTGAGCTCGGATATCACTATGAATTGACATGGAATGATGGGAAATACGGCCATGGTCTCTATTCTTGCCAATAATAGGAAATCCACAGGACGTTGCTTTAATGTAGAGAGAATAACAAATGACTTTTTGTGAGTAACCGTGAAAATGTGTTCATACTTAGGCACGTTTCACGTAATGTTGATGGCATATGATATGCGTCTGAATCAGAAGTCAGTTGCTGTAATATGACAAAAAACTTTTTCAATAACAGGTAGATGGATTGGTGGCATTAATGGAAGGTGAGCATGTGGGACCTTTCAATCTTGGCAACCCAGGGGAATTCACTATGCTAGAGCTTGCTGAGGTATGTCTCTCTTGTAGTTCCTTTCAAATGCAAATAAAAGCTATCAAGCCACTTATTTGCTTACGTGCATAGTGGTGGGAAGCAATTTGGGTAGTTTTTTTTGTTGTACTAACATCCTAAAAAATGAATTCTTAGGTTGTGAAAGAAACAATTGATTCAAGTGCAACCATAGAATTCAAGCCAAATACTGCTGACGATCCACACAAAAGAAAACCAGATATCAGCAAAGCAAAGGAACTACTGAACTGGGAACCCAAAATTTCATTGAGAGAGGGATTGCCTCTCATGGTCAGAGATTTCCGTAACCGCATAATGAACGAAGATGAAGGGAAGCAGCTTTAGATATTACACTCGTTATGTATAGTGTTGAAAGAACAAGTGGTTACTATTTGTTCATTCCATGATTGCAGATCGATGGTAATGAAACTTGGGAGGACTATAGCCGTGTATTGCTTCTTATATGGTCAGTGTTATCTGTCGTTAATCTGTGCCTTATGCTCATTGGCACAATTGATATTCTTTTATTTTTTTTCATTAGAACAAATTTTGAAACCTTTGTTCTGTACTGAACTGCATCAGGGTCAGCTCTAGTGAAACTTAATAAACCTTTATGCCAGTTATGCAATGTGCAAGTCTTTGTGTCTGTTCTGAGTTATTTTCATTCTCCATCTTCCAATGACTTTCAGCCTTCTAGTCACATGGAAAAGAGTTTAAATTATATGAAGCTATAATTTAGAATGTAAAACCAATCATTAAATAAATTGAACCAATTCGACTGGTGTAATCATAAAAATACCAATTTTTTAGTTTTGTTTTTAATTTTTCGATCCAATTTATTTTAACAATTCTTATTATTAAAAATTGGCTGATATATTAATTAATTTATTTATTTTTATAAATTAATCAGTTTTTGTAAATTAAAATAAACTAGATAATTTTGCTTTAACAGTTTCTTTTTTTAATTAAATTTTATTGTTTTTTACCAGTTTTATGGGTAAAGATAATTTTTTCAATCTTATTTTAAAATTTTAAATTTTATTATATATAGATTTTTTAAAATTTTGATCCGATTTTTAAAATATTGATTAAAAAGTTTTAAAAGGAGAGAATAATTTTCATCTTATGGTTTAATGGGGTAAAGGTTCAATCATAAAAGTTTTGCATCGACCAATTCTTTTGGTTCAATTTCTAATTTTTTGATTTAGTTTATTTTAATAACCCTTGTTATTAAAAATTAATCAGTTTATTAATTAATCAACCGATCTTTATAAATTAACATAAACCAATTAATTTTTTCAACAATATTTTTCTTCAATTAACCTTTAACTTCTTTTATAGGAAAAGAAACCTTCTTTTTTAATCTTATTTCAATTTTTAAAAAAAAATTATTACCGTTTGAATTTTTAAACTTTAAATTTTGTATCTTATCGGTTTAATTTTAGGTTCAATTTTTAAAATATTGAGTAAAACAATTTCACAATGTGAGAAAATAATTTGTATTTATAATTTTTTTTAAAATGAGAGATTTGTGTTTCTTTTAGATTAATGCATCGGCAAAATTGGGGACCAAATAAGCTATATTCCTTAACTTTAGCTTTTTTTTTTAATCTCCCAAGAGGTGGTGTCCACTGGACCAAAGCCGGTGACTAATCCCCCTTCGCTGCGTGATACATCTCAAGTGAGGGTCACAGTTAACCCAGGAGTTTGCTGCATTCCCAAAGGCAGGGATCAAACCTGAAACCTCTTGGTTAAGCGAAGAAGGTATCCACCTACTCCAACCCACTGGATTTCCCTTAACTTCAGCTAACACTTGGGTGTTGGACCATCACCAGAAACTAAAAGCACCGTTACTTGCATCCACTATTCTCTAAGTCATATTACAAACTCGTAGGCCACTTGTTACATTGTGAAACTGTAAAAGATATGGAAGGCCCTCGACACCAACCCCACGTAGTACATACACGACACTCATTTCTTTCTCCTGTCAAAAACTAAAACGCCCACACACACATGCACGTAACATTTCAACCACAATTGCAGTGTCGGTTTTCAAAGGAAGTGTGGAGTAAGATCTCTAACCTAAACTTTCCTAATTACTCCAATGATAGTATTACAACTATCTTATCGAACATCCTTCAATTGCAGATGCTTAAACATGAGAAGGAAATCTTATTATTATCGGCTGCTACGTGTGCCCAAATAATTTGGAATGAAAGGAATAACAGAAAATTTAGAGGTCAATCTAATTCTCTCTCTTCTATCATTGATCTCATTACTACAAGTATTAGGGAGCAACCGATCATCCATCAGTTCACCCGACACTGTAGTGGAAGACTGACCAGTATTTGAAGGATATAATCTACAGAACCCATATCCCAGTACTTAAGCTCTATATAGCTTTAAGAAAGAAGAAGTATCTGAATCCGCTAGCTTCTGTGGTGATCTGTTACCTCCGTCATCACAGTTAACTCAACTTGCTTCTTTCCTATACAACATCATAGATCTGATTTTCAATACCCTGTCGAGACCATTAGTTGAAGAAGTAGGAAGGGGAGGAAATGTAGTTTCAGGAGCCTACCTGGTTGGATTTTCAAGCTGGGATTACCATCCCCCTAAGTCTGAAAGAGATCCGCCTCACTGCTAAAATTTCGAAGGAAACGAGTCATACTCGGGAAAGCTTCAAAACCCAATTGAAGATTAAAGTCTCAGTACCTTTCACGTTTGCTACTGCATGTAGTCTAGAGCTGGCAAGCCTGCGTTGGTGATCTATTCGCCGATTAACTTTCTCGCCTCTTCGCTCAACCATCACTAACCTTAATTGGAAATGTTTTAGGAAGCTCCGCAAAGCAAGGGGTCATTTTGCCCCTTTGGTTTTTGACAGTTGCAAACGCTTGTCGTTTGGTTAATTTAGTGTCTAGTGTGCACGTTGTCGTTTTCTTCTATGTAATGGGAGCTTGAGACTCTATAGTATTTTCACAAATTAATTGATTATGGTGTTGTTGTTAAAAATATTCCAATCTATTGTGATAATTCCAGTGCAATTTACTTAGGTAAAAATCCAATTTTGCATAGTAGAACAAAACATATTGAGATTAGACATCATTTCATACGTGATCATTGTTTGAAAGGTGATATTTGTTTGAAACATGTCTCTTCAAGTGATCAATTGGCAGATATATTTACTAAACCTCTTAAAGAAGATGTGTTTGTGAATATTAAATTAAAACTTGGTATGTGTGATTTGAATTCAATTGGATGATTGAAATTATTTGCATACATTTTCACAGCAAAATGGTCAAATTATTAGGCAAATATGCAATTCCATCGGAGAATATATCAACATGATCTATATTTAGGTTATAAAGTGATTCGTCTGGATTTTAGAAATATTCCAATCGACTAATTGAAGTCTAAGTTGACTGATGTTGACGTAATAGTCGAGTAATTTTGATTTGCATGTTAACTATTGCATCAGGGGATAAATTGATTAAGTGTTTTAGAGACGTTCTAGTCGATTATTATAGTCTTAATCGACTAATAGTCTTCGACTAGTCGACTATTTACATGTCAGTCGATTACAATACCTGATCTCAAGCCTAAACCAATCGACTAATATATTACTAGTCGACTATAGGTCATCACAAGTATTTAAAATACCCAAACTCTCTAAAAAGTTATCTTCTCCAACCTTCAAAGTTCTCCTTCTTAGTCGACTACTTTCTTCAAATTTCTTGAAATCCATAATTCCCATCTTCAATCCTATTCCAAAAACACAAAACCCATTCTTTAATTCATCAAATCATCTATTTCTTCTTTGGAAATATCTTTTTCGACATCTAAAACCCTAACTTATGCAAAATCACTCTTTTTTTTTCTAAAATCTCTCAAGTCCTTCAAAATGGCTCCAAGGAAAGCTAGTGGAAAAGGAAAACATGCAGAAACCGCACCACGCACTCAACGACCTCGAGTTAAAGGGTCTTCATCAAGGGGAGGAGTTGAAAGAGAGAATGAAGTTATTGAGCCAAGGTTCATCTCTTTGGATACTAAAAATTTAACCTAAAGGTATTAAAATCTGAAGTTCTAATTCCTTATCTGAGATTTGATTAGGCTGAGCTTGACCATAGTGAATTCAAGGATTTATTTAATGAAATAACAGAGTCTTAGATTGAGAGAATTTTTGCGTTTTAAGGATGATATTTATGAGGATTTAGTTAGAGAATTTTATGCTAATCTAGTTATGACTAGAAGCAATGTTGATAGTGGAGTTCATTTGAAGTCTAGTATTCAAGGGAAAGACATTTTCATTTGTGAAGAAAATTTGTGCATTTGGTTTAAGTTGCCTAAAGGAGGAGTTAGGCCTAGAGCATCTTTACTAGATTCAAATATTTTGAGACATGAAGATGGTGATACGGATGAGGAAGCGGAAGATAATTATGGTTATGATGAAGAGAAAGGTGATGAATTACTTGGAAGAATTTGTATTGATCATTCCACGCCATATGAGGCAATGGATTTGCCATTAAACTATAGGTTGTTGCATTATGCCATAAATAGAGTTATTTATCCCAAGAAAGCAAGTAACAATCACATTACCTCATTGGATAAGGAAATTATATGGCATTTGGAAGAAGGTAGGAAAATTAATTTTCCGAATTTAGTCATTCAAATTTTGAGGAAGAAGGCAAACTTGTTGAGAGGAGAGCTTAGAGAAAAAACTATTAGGCATAAAGGAATGCCTTATGGAGCTTTGATAAGTTACATCTCAAAGTTGCAAAGGTGTAATTTCATTTCATATGGACATTATCCGTATCCAACAAGTTGGAGGTTTACACCCTATAATATAAGTAGTATGAAGTTGGTGAAAACTACTGAAAAGGGTTGGGTGTATGCTTATCATGTGGAGAAGCTTGGCTTAACATTGGAAAGTGATCAACAAGTGCCTAAATGACAACGTTCAAAAAGAGCCAGTGCATGACCTAGTAGTGCAAGACTAAGCAATGTGAGGCGAAATGAAGTATCTCTAGAAGAACTTCAAGAAATTAGAGATCAAATCGAAGAAGTGAATGCGCGTTTGGATCTTGAACAAGGGATTCTCATTCGCTTGGAGAAAAGCATCAAGAAAATTTTTGATAAATTCGGTTGTAGGCATGATGATGCTTCTCCATCTTGATGGTTATTGTATTTTATCTAGACCAACATTTCATGTTGTTTCCATCTTATTGTTTGTGATTTGCAAGCTTGAAACTATGATTGTTGGTTTGATAATCTATGTGCATGTGTGCTTTCAATTATTTGGCGACTATGTTCCTTTTCATGAGTGTTATAATTTTTTTATTATGACCAAAAGGGGGAGAAACATCGTTAAAAATTGAATGGAAAGAAGGAGTTACAAACTAAAAGTTGTATCCAAATTTTTTTTTGTTGGATTAAAATTATGGATTATGGATTGCAATATTATTGTTGGATTCATTGAGTTCATTGATTTATTGACTAGTCGACTATCATCATATTAGTCCACTATTCGAAGAGCGAAGCAGAAAGTTTCATGAAAAATGTTAGTGCTAGTCGACTAATTCTTGAAGACAAGTTGACTATAATGTACTAGTCGACTTTTACACACCGACTAGTCGACTATCAGTTGCAGCTGAACATAATTTGACTGTGTCAATTGATTTCAAACGGAAGAAAATCTTCATACAACGGCTAAGAGCGTTCTACAACGGCTAGGAGAGTTCTACAA
Organism: Erythroxylum bequaertii; assembly: GCA_024520955.1. Lineage (NCBI taxonomy): Eukaryota > Viridiplantae > Streptophyta > Magnoliopsida > Malpighiales > Erythroxylaceae > Erythroxylum > Erythroxylum bequaertii. Next base: position 61,056,950 of record JANIJF010000004.1, read on the forward strand.
CGTCTAAAAACGTCTTAAAGCCTGCAAATAAAGGACGGAACTTCAGAGGATTGATTACACAAGTCCAAAGTGAAGCATACTTACCATAGTTCGAAATTATCTTCACATCGCTCTCAATTTGCTCTTAGCATATTATAATTGTATTTAGCTGTACTGAGCTTTACTATTTCATTTTTATCATTGTTATTATTATGAGCTAAGTGATTAGAGAAGAATCACTTAGGAGGTAGGATTTGTGTCGGAAAATAAATCGTTTGTAAGGTGTAGCTTGAGCCGGAAGTTAAGTTGAGTTGGAAGAGTTCACACTAAACTAAAAAGTGTGTAGTAAAGAGCTTTGTCAAAATCCTAAGTGGGAGCTTAGGTAGAGGAAGTAGGTCTTAGCACCGAACCTCTATAAACACTGTGTTTACTTCTCTTCTCTACTCTTTTACATTTCGATTTGCTTGTTTTTTTCGTGTATTTTAATTCTCTGATTTGTAGCACTTTGCGAATAGATTAAAAGATCTATTTAACCCCCCCTTCTAGATCGTTTTCATAACCCACTCTACAATAGTTATAGAGATCTCTTAACACATATTATGGATGTCGTTAGAGATTGGACTCTTGTATGACTACGGTGGTTGAGATAAGTCGATTTAAAAAATGGTCTGAGGAAAGCGACAAGAAAACAGATCAAACTTCAAGATAAGGTATGAATTATGATTCATAATTTGTTTATCATTTTATAAAATTTGAAGTGATCTTGACTATCGAAAACTCAAACAAACTACACATAGAATCGGATCATGTCCCAATTTCCTAAAGGGTTTGGAATCATAATCTAATCCACTTCGTTTTCTTTATCCTTTGGATCTCTATTAAAGACAGATTAGGTACCAAAGATGTGCTTAAAATACCCTATGTGGATTCTACTTATGTCCTCTATCAAGTTGGTAATGAAGATATGAACCACCTTTTCTTCAACTGCAAGTTCTCTGTTACACTTTTGAATCACATACTTACCCTTTGTAATCTTTAATGTAATTGCTCACTATAGGAAAACACCATCTCTTGGGTTGTTAAACTCATATAGCATATAAAAGGAAATATCAATCTGTTTAAGCTAACTTTTAGAGCAGTACAAGAATAATAGGCGACGAAAATTTTCGACGAAAAATAAAGATATTCCATTGGGAAACAAATTTGGCGATGGAAATTACCGACGGAAAGAGTTGTTGGATAAATGGCCATAAGTAAAATTTAGTGCCAAATAAAATGAAACCGTCACAAATTTAGCGACAAAAATTTGTATATTTGTTGGTAAATTTAGCGACGGAATTTTGCATTTTTATCACTAAATTAAGGTAAATTTACTGAAAATTTTAGGATATCCTGTTGCTAATTTGCCGAAGGAATTACAATATTCCACCGGTGAATTTAGCAATGATAAGTTCTAGATTCGTCGCTAAATTTACTGACGAATATAAAACATTTCGTCGCTAAACTTACCGATAGAAAATATTATCCGTCATTAAATATTTACTGACAAAATCAATTATTCCATCAGAAACTTGGCGACGAAGTTATATATCTGTCGGTAACTTAGCGTCAGAATGATATATTCCGTTGGTAACTACAATCCATTGCTAATTAACGGCAGAATATTATATTTCCATAAGAGAAATTTGATTATGATAAATTTCAACTGCCATTTCTCACTTCCTACCTGCGTTTTCTGTTAATAGTATTATGATTTTTTGTACATTTAATTTTTGTAAATAATGTTAAGTCAAAATGACTTCACGATTAATAATTTTGATGAAAATCAAATAATAATAATATAAGAAAGTAAGACGAAGCAGAGATGAAACTGAGACGAAAGCTGAGACGAAAGTAAGATGAAGTGGAAATGAAGTGGAAACTAAGACGAAGTAGAAGCAGAAGTGAGATGAAAGAAAGTAAGACAAAGCGGAAGTGAAAGTAAGATGAAAGAAAATGAGACAAAGCGAAAGCGAAAGTAAGACGAAGCGAAAGCGAAAATGAGACGATAGAAAGTAAGACGAAGTAGAAGCAAAACTAAGACGAAGACCCGATACCACGTCGGTTGGTTAATTAGTTTGAGTTAGTTACAGAACCTCAATTGAATAACTATTTCTTCAAAGATCAAGAAACAAGAAGAAAGAAGCGGTTATCAAGAAGCAGTTGAAGACGAAGGCTATAAATACGAGTCAGAGTCGAA
>JANIJF010000004.1:61106473-61118692 GCA_024520955.1 Erythroxylum bequaertii
ATCAAGTTCTCTTTGCTCACACTCTCAACTTTAGAAACTAACATCATCACCTTGAGAAATACATTTGTACGTTTATTTTTCATTGTCTACAGATAAAAAATGGAGCAATCGATGATTTATGGAATACATGTTGATTTCGATTCCTTGAAGAAGAACCAGATGGACATCGAACAAGAGATTGATACAGCTGGATGGAAGAACTTCTCTCAGGTCCATGAAATAGTTTACCTGAATGAAGTGTATGAGTTATGGAAGAATGCGAATGTAGTAGATGATACTTTAGTATTAGTGATGGTAGATTGTAGGTCATTGTGACACTGGAGTCAATAGAGAAAGCTAGTGAATGTCCATATGTTGGAGAAAAGGTGGCTCATAAAAAAAGATGGATGACTTAAGCCAGTGTAGAGAAAGCACATATCAATCGACAACTCTATGGATGTAGTGACCCAAAAGAGAAGAAGGCCTCAACTCTTGTTCTGAAGGCTAGGGTTCTACATGCACTACTCTTTTATTGTGTTCTACTAAAATCAGGATCGAAGAATGTGGTGACGATGATAGATGAACAATTCCTGTTCCATCCACTCAATCATCAGCCCATAGATCTTCCACACCTAATCCTCAATTACATGATGAAGTTGAAGAGAGACTCTAATGCCCTACCGTATGATATGCTGTTGAAAAGAATCTTCAGAGATTCTGGAATTTTTCTTAAGAGAGGAAACAAAATGAAGATGAACATTAAAAGCGTCATTGACGTGACAACAGTCAATAGAATAGGCTTGAAGAATCAAGAAAAGGCGAAAACAGATTCTATGGCGAAAGAAAGGATTGAAGGGGAGCGTATTGTCAAATGTAGTTTGAGTGAAAAAGTTATGCCCACAAGAAAGACAAAACCTCAATCCACTGGAAGAATTGCTGTAGAAGAAAAGAAGAAATCGTCTGAAGAATCAATGAAAGTTTAGATGATTCTCATAGAGAAGAAAGCCAAGTGCAACAAGTGTCTTTGAAGAGAAAGGGGGAGACACTTCATTCCGAAAAATCCAAACAACCGAGACTAGTAACCCTGCATCAATAAGAGTAGAAGAAAGGGAAAGGGTTGACTCTTGGTGGAGACTCTGGAAAGAAATCACCACAGGCAACTAGATCTTTAGTCTCAATTTTGCAAGAGCAGCTAGCAAAATTGACCAAAGATACAGAAATTAAGAAGAAGTTGGTGTTTGAAAGAAAGAAACCTCAACTTCAACAACAAAATCCTTCTAGGCTGGTAGAAGAAAGTAAGAAGTAGAAGACCAGTCAGAAAAAGAGTACTTCAACTGATGTTCAACAAAAGAAAAAATCAGTTGAACACAGTTTAACACAGCTTAATCCTTCTCAACCTATGAGAAGAGAGGATTTGAAATTGAAGATGATTGAAGAAGTTATACCTGTAAGGAGTAGAAGCTCAATCATTATAAGAGAACCTGTGAGAAGGTTAGTCAAGGTACAATTCGAACCAATGTTGGTAAATAGTCGATCAATACAACTGTTAAATCATAGAGAGAAAAGGTTGTATGGTGTTCTGCGAGATGAAAGGTCATAACCATATCCGACACAGATGACCAAGGAGCGATATACTATTTACCCAATTACAAAAAGAACAGTGATCAAGATTGTACCATACGTACAACCAAGACCTTCAATTGTATGCAATAAAGATAAAGGGAAGAAGAAAATGTATCCAGAAGGAAATACAGGTGATCTTTCAGAAGATCAGATAAAAGCAGAAGTGAGGAACATAGATGTGGCATGTTATGCAGTTCAACCGAGAGGAATCTATATTTCACATCATATCTCAAAAGCATCAGGAAGTCAGTGTGGCCACTTCACCACAAATGAAAATTTTCAGGTAGTTGGCAGGATAATAGAAGGGCAGTATAGAACTATCAGGGTTGAAGGTATTAATTTCAACTTAGAGACTCTTGTGCATCTGGTTATGCACTTTAGACCCTTAAGTTGTATAGCTTCAATTAAAGATGTACTACACCTACTTGGAAAACCAGTTTCAAAGCTACCTAGACCTGATGACCTTAATCTCCCTGAAGAAATACAATCTTTCAAACCTCTTGTTACCATAATCATATAATTAGAAGTTCTATCTTCAAAAACACCTGTTGCTATAAACTTCTTTTCATCAAGAACACCTCAATAGGATTTTACTATTGGTATGGAAGAAGTTAGTCACATACAGTAAGGGAGTCATGAAGCCTTGGTCAAGGAAATTGAAGAAATTCATGACAAGGTTGATGATCTGCATTACTCAGTGGGTCATCTACATGAGGAAGTAGCTCATTTACGAGTTTCTATAGAAGAAGACATTAAGTTGATCCGCACTGATACGCAACGAATGTTCTCTAAAATTATGAAGCATCTTTGATAAAATTTTTGATTAATAATAAATAGGGGGAGAAGAGAAGAAGCAGAAGAAAGATAGGAGAGGAGTACAAGCAAAAGAAGAAAGTACATGGGGAGACCGGAGACAAGAAGAAGAAGATAGTGTTGATTACAATTTTTCATATGTGTATATCTGTGATATCTTCTTACTCATTATATAAATAATATTTGTTTATCTTTCAAAATTATGATTATTTGTTATCATCAAAAAGGGGGAGATTGTTAAGTCAAAATGACTTCATGTCTAATAATTTTGGTGACAATCAAATAATAATAATATTAGAAATAAATGAACTGTTTTGATATGGGTGTTAAGCATGCAGCAAAAACACAAAAGATACAAAAGACAGAAGATACGAAACACAAAAGGAAGAAAACACAGACGATACGAATATGAAGACACGATAGTACGTCGGACGGTTAGTCAGTTAGAGTTAGTTATAGAACTCAACTAAATAATGGTTTCTACAAGAAACAAGAAGCAGTTATCAAGAAGTAGTTGAAGACAAAGACTATAAATACAAGTCAGAGTCGAAGACTGAACTAGTAGTTGTTGAACAAGTTTTTTAACTTTAGCAAAATTCTGTATTCGTTGTACAAAATACGAGAGCTATCTTTACTGTAACAAAGTTCAACATCTTTCTAGTGAGAGAAAGGAAAAGCTGAGAGCCTTAAGAGGGTAAGAGAGCGAAAATAATACTTGGTGTAAGAGACCTGAAGAGGCTCTGCAGAGAAAGAATACTTGTACATTTTGAGAAGAATAGTGAAATCTCAGAAAGAATTTTGAGGACTGGACGTAGCTCAAGGTTTAGGGTGAACCAGGATAAAATCGTCAGGTCTACTCTCTATCTCTCTACTTTAATTTCTATTGTTCTTATACAATTATATATAAGTTATTTGCGATATAATCAAGTAGCTATTCTCGTATAACTTTTTGATATTCATTAAGAGTTTGAAAAAGTTAGTTTTCAAAGAAATATCAAAGGGGATTGTATTCATGAAGAGGATACACAATTCAACCCCCCTTCTTGTGCATTTTGTATATTGAACGTAAAGTCTATACTAATGAGTGATTTACTTCAGTTGGTATCAAAGCTCGATTTTCAAGAACCACCGTTACAAAGTGAGGATAAAGATCCATGATAGAATCACACGTTTTTATAGCCAAAGGTGCCTCCCTCACAAGACCTCCCGCATTCAATGGCGAGGACTATCATTATTGAATGGACAGGATGCGGCTCTTCATTGAATCTACCCACATTGATGTTTGGGAGATTATCGAGAATGGACCATATATACCGATGGATGATGAAGGGAATGTCATTCCATGTACCAGATGGTCGGCTGATCAAAACGCAAGATTTCAACTAAACTTAAAGGCCAAGTTCTTTCTGAGTTGTGTCCTAAGCAGAAGTGAATACGATAAAGTTCATGGATGCGACACTACGTGTAACATCCCATCACTGATGGGAAGGGTAAAATAGTAATTTGCGACGGGTTATGAGTGTGTTTTCGTATCTCGGCATGTTCATGCATAATATGGCCTTTATATATATGTGAATGGAAATTTTTGTTTATGCACATGACTGTATATGCATTCATGACATTTCCCGGTATATGTGTCTAAATGTGATTTTTGTGAAAAATGTGATTTTTTGTGCTTGAAAAGTGAATTGGAGTGAAATTTTGTGAGTTTTACATTTTTGGAGAATTTTAGAAATTTTTTCGGAATTTTTCGGGGAAAATTTTCGGACCGAAAAAATTGCCAAGGGGCGGACTCATGGGATTTTCGGTACTGAAAATGACTATCTAATGGCACTGGAATATTGGGTATATGATTTTAGGAATTATTGATTTTAAGCCATTGAAAATTTGATGAATTAGAGATTAAATTCCATTAGGTTCTTTTATTAAAAGTCATTAGTGTGATTTTTCTTTTAAGTGGTAAGTGTCATGACATGTGTCATGACACTCTTTAAGCATTGAATTTTATGTTGAACCCACGACACTCTAGAATAACAAAGCTTATTTTCATTGTCTTTCACCTTATACTCTCTTCTTCTTTGCTTTCTCCATTCACGACCACACCCTCACTTTCCATGTGATTTTTTTTAAGGGTGGCTTTGTTTGTGAGTTTAAGGGTGAGTTGGGAATGCCAACAGAAGGTGTCCTGAGAATTAGGTTTGGGAAGGTATGAAGGTTGAAGATGTCTTAGGTTTTGAGGAAAGTTCCAATTGTCATCTGTGATCATTTGGCTGAGTTTAAGATTGAGCGAGGCTGTTTGTGAGCAGTTTAGAGTGTTGTAGTGTTGGATGAGATGTTCTCCATTAAACCAGTTGTCATACCAGAAGTAAACCAAGCTACCATTTCCAATTTTGCAAGATATTCCTTCTCAGATGTTGTCTTCCAATTTCAGAATCTGATTGAGAAAGTGAGTGTGTGACGCTGATTCCTTATTGCTCCATGTACTTCTATCCTTGAGGAAGAACCAATGTAGCCATCCTACCCAAAGTGAGTTTTTGTCCATGAGGATCCACCATAGTCTTTTCAAGATTAGGACTTAATTAGAGATATTGACGAGAGTTATGTTTAACCCTCCTTCATCCTTATAAGAGCAAATATTCTTGCATTTCACTTTAGCTGAACCTTTAATCCCATTTGGTTGATGAAGTTCTTGAGGATTTTTTCAATGGATTTGATGATACCAAGGAAGAGGAAGATGTGAGAGCTCCAGTAAATGTGTAGGGAGTTTAGCACCGATTTGATGAGCTGAACCTTGCCTGCATATGATAAAGACTTGTTTATTCACAGACTGATTCTTCTTTGTATTTTTTCTAATAGTGGGATGCATTCTGTGTATGAGAGTCTTTTAGTTAAGATAGGTAGTCCGAGATACAAAAGGGGTGTCTCTTTAAGAACCATTCCAGTAGATTGAGCTATGTAAGGCCCCAAAGCAAAAGCTTTAGAAAGGAGGAAATGACTCTTTACTGGATTGAATTGAAGTTCAGATAAATTTATGAATTTGTTAAGAGCTGCCATAAAGCTTTGTATGGAGTCCATCGAGGCCCTACAATTTGCTTTATATTGTTACTTTCCGTGTCTCTCCTAGTTATCAGAGATAGTAATAATGAAAGGGATATCTTAAACCTTCTGGTAAAGGTTACACGTAAATTCAAAATATAATTACAAATTGAATGGTAATTTTCAAATTAAAAACAAAAACAAGTGAAAAAGCATTAGCTTTTTTTGTTAACCCATAAGGTGTTTTGGGTAGATCCGAACTGTCGGTGACACCTTTAAGTCGTTACCACATTCAGATTAATTCTCATTCGTATCTTGTGAGACCCTGAAAGGCAGCTCAGCACTATTACATTGTTGCATTCACAAGTGGGAGTCGAGCTCCCAACCTTAGGATAACCTTAGTTTTTTGTTGAATAACATTAGGATAGGCCTAGAGTAACGAGGGAATGATACCTAAGTTATGGTTCGCACAATTGTATATTGTAATGTTGCATTTAATATTTTTATTATTTATAATGTAAGAAAGTTTAATTTGGATTATTAGAGAACAAGAAAAAAAGGAAAAGATTTTGAATTCACAGCCTATAGGGTCCCACAATTTCTAAAGAAGTAAGACAATCACGGTGGTGTCCCCAACGGCTACAAATTTTGAAGAAACTGAAAACCTCATTCCCTATCTTCTTCCCAAACATTCAATTCTCCCAAAAAGCTTCAGAGAAAGATCGCTCCTCTGTCATCAAAAGGGCATTTTCCTTTCTTCTCTCTTTCTCCCGATTCACCTCTCCATCAAAGTTTCTTCCTTTTTTGTTTCCCGGAAAATCAGAAGTTAAAAGAACCAAACAGAACGTAAAAATGGTTTCACTGACCCCATCAGATCACTCCAGGAAATGGGGTCTTGGGGTTACTCCATCGCCTTCCCCTTTCCTTACTCCAAGGCCGGAGCGACGTCGCCCTGAATCCCGAGGATCGGAGCACTGCAACTATAACCGTCATGACAGAGATAGTAAAGAGGTCAATGTTCAGGTTCTGCTTCGGTGCAGGTTCGAGAATTTTTCTTCTTTCACTTGATAACAGTTTGCAGAAAAGATTGGAATTTTTTCTAGTCGACTGTTGATTGCGAGTTCCAAGTGGTTGAAACTTGTTTGTCTTTTATGTTGGAATTTAGGTTCGAGAATTTTTCTTATTTTACTTGATAATAGATTGCAGAAAAGGCTGGAAATTAAAAATTTTTCTAGTCGAATGTTGAGTGCGACTTCCAAGGAGTTGACCCTTGTTTATCTTTATGTTGGAATTTAGGCCGTTAAGTGATGACGAGCAAAGGATGAATGTACCAAAAGCCATATCGTGTAATGAGCATAAAAGAGAGGTCACTGCTTTCCAGAGCATTGCTAATAAGCAAATAGAAAAAGTTTTCACCTTTGACAAGGTATGTTTTTTTTTTCCCGATTACTACCTTGGTATGATCTTCCTTTTACTCATAATCTATCTGGGGGGTATGTTCAAATCCTGATCTTCCCAAAATGGTGTTCAGGTTTTTGGCCCCAAAGCTCAGCAGAGGTCTATATATGACCAAGCTATTGTCCCAATTGTCAATGAAGTTCTCGATGGTTTCAATTGCACTGTGTTTGCTTATGGTCAGACAGGAACTGGCAAAACATATACAATGGAGGGTGGAATGAGAAACAAGGTATTATTGCAGTCTCTTACTCTTTTGGTGATTGTTCAATCTGAATGTTATTGTACTCTGTAGGGTGGAGATTTGCCTGCTGAGGCTGGTGTTATTCCCCGGGCAGTTCGCCAAATCTTTGACACACTTGAGGCCCAAAATGCTGATTATAGCATGAGAGTGACATTTTTGGAGTTGTATAATGAAGAAATAACTGATTTACTTGCTAAAGAAGAAAACACAAGATCCATAGACGATAGACAGAAGAAACCCATTTCTCTGATGGAGGATGGAAAAGGTTGTGTTGTTGTAAGAGGCCTTGAAGAAGAAGCTGTGTACAGTGCAAACGACATTTATACTCTTTTGGAACGAGGATCAGCTAAAAGGCGTACAGCAGATACTTTATTAAACAAACGTAGCAGGTAACTTTTCTTACTTCTGGTACTTGAACTGTGTTGATGGTTCTAAATTCAGGAGCAAAAGGTTGTTCATTACCATATACCTTTCGTTTCTGTTGCAGTCGTTCTCATTCTGTCTTTTCAATTACCATCCATGTAAAAGAAGCAGCTGTTGGAGATGAAGATGTAATTAAATGTGGCAAGCTTAATCTTGTTGATTTGGCAGGGTCAGAGAATATCTGTCGCTCAGGTGCAAGAGAGGTATTGAAATAGTATTGTTGTTGGTTGAGAAGTTGTGGTCATTTTCAATCAGTCTGATCTTAACCTGTTAGCTTGGAGAATCTATCAGAAATGAACTCAAGTATTTTACGACTTTTCAGGGCCGTGCAAGAGAAGCTGGAGAGATCAATAAGAGCTTATTAACACTTGGCCGTGTTATAAATGCTCTTGTGGAGCATTCGACACATATACCTTACAGGTTAGGCCTTAAACAACTTGCCGCTGTTTACTTTTGATTGTCTAAACCTAACCCCGTTATTATGCTTTGATGCAGAGACAGCAAGCTGACTAGGTTGTTAAGAGATTCATTGGGAGGAAAAACAAAAACTTGCATCATTGCCACTATCTCACCATCAGCTCATTCTCTGGAGGAAACTCTCAGCACATTAGATTATGCATATCGTGCCAAGAACATTAAAAACAAACCAGAGGTTAGTGTGGACAATTTGGTTTTAAATAAGCTTAATCTACTTAATTCGGCATCTTTTTGCTCATGGAAAAAAAATTCAGGCAAACCAAAAAATGTCCAAGGCTGTTTTACTCAAGGATCTGTACTCGGAAATTGAGAGAATGAAAGAAGGTTGGTAGTTCAGATGTTCAGCATCTTTTAGACATTTATGTCTGATCTTAGGTAACAGAAATGAACTTGATGCAGATGTTCGAGCTGCGAGGGAAAGAAATGGAGTCTATGTTCCACACGACAGATTTGTCCAGGAAGAAGCCGAAAAGAAGGTAAGTACCATGTTTGGTCTGTGTCCTGTAAATGCTCCATGTGTAGTTTCTGCCTTGTAAATTTCTTTCGACACTGGTCATATCAAAGAATTTTTTTGGATGGCCATATACCAGTTATCAATACATAAAGAATCAATTTTATTACCCATCAGTGAGACAGAGACAATTAAATCACATAGTCATGACGTCTTTTCATTTCGGTTTACCTGATCTGTTTGAATTTGAATGAATACCTTCCACAGGTAAGGCTTGAGAAGATAGAACAACTAGAGAATTATCTTAACTTCAGTGAAAAGGTTAGGACCTGGTTTCTATTTGTTGTCCGCCTTCTATTTGATGCCTAATCTATTCTACGTTAAAGCAGGAAGTTGAAAGGTTTCGTGAGCTGTATATCAGTGAGCAGGAACAGAAACTTGATGTAGAAAATGAGCTTCAGGACTCAAAGGTAATTGTCTATTTCATATTCTTTTATAAAATGCCTTGCCTCTGAAATTTGCTTCAATCACATTGTTTTATTTAGGAAAATCTGGAGAAAAGAAACAAGGAGCTGGTTGAACTTCAGGAGAAACACAGGTTAGCTATCTCCGCAATTAGAGAGAAAGAGTCCATCATATCCAAGCTGCTCTGCTCAGGTAATCGAACTAAGAGATTATTTGCAAAATCTAACAGCTTTTTTGTCAAAGGAATGTGTAAGTTATCTTCCCTTGAACAGAAAATAAGTTTGTTGATCGTGCAAAGGAGTTGCGAGCCGATTTGCAAACTGCTTCAGAGGACTTGACTTTGTTATTCGAAAAATTAGGTAAAAGACTTTCCATGTCCCTTCTTTGTGTGTGCTTGTGCATGCATATAAGTCATTGATTAGAATTAGGTCTTCTGGGACTTGTGTGGTATTTATTCTACACAGCCTGAGTACAACTTTTCCCCATCCTGCAGTTCAGAAAGACAAAATGGAAGCAGAAAATCAGAGCAAAGTTTCATTATTTGGTTCTTATCTTGATGAAAGTCTGAAGAACCTGCACAAGACCATTATGGGGTCAGTTTCTCAACAGCAGCAGCAGATAAGATGCATGGAAGAACATGTTCAATCATGTCTAGCGATTAAGTATGATGTAAGAGAGAAAATTCTCTAGATTACAATTTTCTATGTTCATTTTGGAGAATTCTGATCTTGTTGTGGTAACATCATCAATGATGCCTGTCAGGCAACAAAAGTCTTGCAGTCAAGGATACTGAAAGTTAAAGAGACCTACACTTCAGGAGTAGCATTCTTGAAAGAGCTTGCCAAGTCAATGCAAATGAAAGCTTCCTCTGATCTAGATCAGATTAATGCTAAAGTTGCATCACAAGTTCAGGCTATTGAGCATGTATGGAACAACTTGGAGAATATCATTTCTCTATAAAATGATTTTGATTAGAATTTATTTTAACCATGTTAACGTCTTGGCAGTTTCTCGGAACCATGGTTTGTGAGGCCAATGGCGTAATCGAGGACATTCAGAAATCTCTCACTGAGCAGAAAGAGCTCTTAGCTTTCTCAACTTTTCAACAAGAGGAGGTAAAAATGATGCATTGTTTTTTGTCCTTACTTTCCAAAAGTAGTTTTCTGGTGGAGTTGCTATTGCAATCTTCTTGATACATGTGTTACAAATACTTTAGGGGTTCAAACATAGTCTAACTTCCACCCAAGCAATATCAAAGGCAATGCTGGACTGTTTCAGTGACCTCTATCATCAGGCTTCGAAGGTTATGGCAGTTCTTGAAGAAAACCAGGTGGGAAAAATCCACCAATTAGCTAATTTTGAGAACAAGTTCAAGGTAAGTGATGAAGAAAGATGTCATTTTGATTCAAGGAGGAGAATATTGAAGGCCAATTAATTTTATTTCTCTGAAACAGGAAGAGGCTATGATAGAGGAAAAACAAGCCCTGGAGAAAATTGCAGTAATATTAACAGCTTTAACATCTAAGAAAACAGCTCTGGTGAATCATCATACTTGCAAGTACTTGCACATATATCCGTATATCAGTGACCTGCTCGATGTTTGAACTGTTAAAAAATTATGTTTTAGGTCTCGGATGCATCAAGAGCTATCCAGGAGGCAACTGTACAGGAGAACAGAAGATTACAACAAGAGCTTTCCAACATGCAGCAGGTTTCATCCGAAGCGAGAGGGCAGATAAGCAGTCACGTAGAAAAAGTGGAACAGCGTTTCATGGAAGATACATTCTCGATTTCTGAATCAAGGGCTGTTATGGAAAACTTCTTACAGGAATGGTGCGGTCATTCCTGACCCAATATTTCATGTCTAGTAGTTTTAGTAAAAATCTTTGAAGTTTAACTTTCGACTCATTTTCATTGTTTTTGCAGCTCAAGTAAGTTGGAGGATTCTGCACAGCAATGCCAAGAGGTCCAATCATACATTAATCATCTTAATAAGAGTAGTGGTCTGGAGATAGAATCTACCGTGAAGTACGTTCCACACTGCTAATCTGGTTTCATTTCTCAGTAAAACAAACTTAAATGCATTCCCAATGCAGGGACAAGATCAGATCAAATCAAGAGGCATTCAAGGAATTCTCATCCACATCTTCTGCCACGGATGCAGACTTTGATGCTCGATCTAATGATATTGTAGCTGCCGTTGATGGTAAATTGTTGAACTTTGAATGAATAACATTATTTTTTCCAATGTTTTGCATATTCTGACAACCTAATGGAATCCTTTCCGGTTAGACTTACGGATGCTAGACCAAGAAAGTAAGAAGGAAATGAACTCCATGACCACCTTGTGCTTTGATCAGCTGAAGTCATTACAGGAGAACCATGGACAAGACATATCCAGTATAAGAACAAAATCAGAAAAGTGTCTTACAAAAGATTATTTGGTATGCTTAAGTTACATTTTTTTGCTTCTTCCTCAGATCGTTCTGTGTTTCTGTTCCTTAATTTAAATTCTAAATGGGATTATAAGTTATTCATTGTTCAAACTGAAACAGGTGGATCAGCATACAGGGACAACACCTAAAAGACGAATTATAACAGTGCCAAGTTTGGAAGCTATCGAGGAGATGAGAACACCTCTTCGCAACAATCTACAGAGCTTAGAGAACAGAAATGAATTGGATCATCACTCTGGAAGCAAAATCCCTCGTCAATTATTCCAGGCAGCATCACCAAATAGAGCTCCTTTTGCTAGAGTTAACTGAAAAAATTAATGCTGTTTGCTTGCCTGGCTTGTTGTATCTCACGGCAAGCTCAGGATTTATGAGGACAGGGCCATCTTTGATGTTATAAGAAAGGAAACTTATATTAGAAATATATGTAATGTTACTATAAGACATTCCTTATTATTTCAATGCCATTTCTCTAGTTCTTCCACTTCAGATTCCATTACTTAATATATTACTCTAAGAGATGGTTATCATGAAGCAACGACCAGACAATGTCAAGTTGTAGCATAAACAACTATTAGAATAAGTCACTTTTGAATATTCAGCTTCTACGTTCCAAGAAGTGCGCTGTGTACTGTCCTGGCCAACCTGTTGCGAATCATTCTGCATTCACAAATGCCCACTAGCTCCTGAGGAACGCAGCCTTTTCATATTGTTTAGTTTCAGGTCAAAGCCAGCAGCCGCGCTCATGTTCTGAAAAACAGCTAATCAGGATCATAATCCCTAACACATCTTTTCCTCAT
>JANIJF010000004.1:61146726-61166983 GCA_024520955.1 Erythroxylum bequaertii
TATTTTATTTTTTAAAATAAATAATTTAAAAATTATTATTTATAAACTAATATTTATTTTATATATTTTTAACTATTAAATCAAAATTTACTTGAAATTTATATATTTTAAAAATATATTTTAAATTTAATTATATTTATTAATAATTATTAAAGTAATTTTATAAATTAAATTAAAATTATGATTATTATTTATTATTATGTTTTTTGAAAATATGGTTAAAAATATACCATACAACTGTACAATATGATAATGAACTAGTTTGTAATTTTAAAAAAATTCAAAGACTATTTCATAAATTTTAAAAATTATCTAAAATAATATCCGATATTAACCGGTACCGGTATAATATCATACTATAATCTAATCCGGTATCAAATGTGGTACAACGTTCGTAACATTGCATAACTCTATATGTAAATAAATAATAGGTGCAGATATAAATTATAAACATGAAATAATAAAATCAAATAGACAAATTCACAAATTGTGATTTTAAGGTTTCAAACTTATTCACCATCCCCGCTGAAAACGACATGACGTCGCGCTCATTAGCTCCCACCCCTTCGTCGTAGTTACGGTTGGACGTAGCTATGCATACAAGCGAGGCCCATTTAGAATCCAAATGGTTTCCACCTCGAAACTCGATTCGAACTCCCGCCACGTGTACGGTTCGGATGAAAAATACACAACTTCGGATCATGCGACTCTCCATCTCATGTCATCTCTCCCAAACAGCAGCGAGCCAAAAAACCGGTTGAACTTCCCCCAGATCTCCCCGCGTTCACAAGCGTGGTCCGTACAATCACCGGCTTGATTTTCCGGTCACCGGTGAACGAAGTATCTCCGAACTCCGAGAATGTACATTGATGATTTTAATAGTTAGGTTATTTTCACGTTTTATATATACGTCTTTTCATTTATTGTATGCAGTGGTTGGTTTGATTCAGTGAGCATTAGGGTTAGGGTTCACATTATTCTTTTACTTTTCTGATTGTTTTCTCGTAAATGAAAAGAGTAAATAAGTAAATTTGTACTAAGTTAGACGATCGCATGGAAATGCTGTGAAACACTTGAAACTAATTAAGGACTTCGAAGTATTTCTCTCTGTTTTCGTGTAAGGACTTCGAAATATTTCTTTCTGTTTTCGGGTCTCATATCATTGTCTCTTCTGTCTATTATTGTATGTGTTCATATTTTTCTCTGTTTTCTTTTGATTGGCAGAGAAATTGCATTGAGCGTCATTTCCCGAGACTGATAGTTCTTGCTTTAAGCTGGGCTGGTGCGAGCTGCTAATAGTCAAAGAGCATTGATTTATGTCATTTACAGATCAATTGCTTAGTGGAAGGTCGAGATTTGAGAGAAATGGTAGGTTTTGTTTCAATCTTAGTTGCGAACCTTGCGTTTAGCAATGTGCAACTGGGTGTTACTAATTTGGTCATTATATTTGGGAACTGGGAAAATTGGAGTATCTTTTCATTGGTATCATTGTTTGTACTTTGCTGGAGTGGAAATGTGATGTGCTTCCATTGCGTGCACTTGTTGTAGGGAATGTTGCTCTCTGATTCAAATATAGGGTATGACTTTTGGATGGGCTGCCCAGATTTGATTTAATGATGTTCTGCTTTAGAGGACATTTAGTTTATTCATTTAAATTCTGCATCTGCTGCTTGTTGTTTCTCATTGTCTTGCATATGTTACCTAAGGGCTTTTAATATCAGGTTTTGAGCATGATGGACACTGGTCGTTATTGTGAATAGAGTTATTTCCTTACCATTCAACTTAATTGCTTTGAATGACAGATTTGGAGTCAGAAACTGCTCACTTTTTATTTCTTTTTGTAGCGTTTTAATTATAGTTTGAAAATTGGATCTGGAAAGAAGGGTTTGGCTTGTAATTTTTTCTGTGTTATTTCTGGAAGTTTTTGAAGAGTGGTAGATTTCATCTGAATGTAAACATGATTGACTTATAACAGAAATGCTTGAATTTTTGCTTGATGTGAAATATTGAGCTTGAAATCTTTTGCAATTGCACATTTTAACTGTAGTCTTTTGGTTGTATTAATCATGATCACATTGTCTACTGGTTTATAAATTTGGGCTTTCTGGTGTTTGACCGTCTTCTATATATTGGTATTAATGTTATGTTGATTCTTTTCAAAAAAAATAAATAAATTAATGTTATGTTGATTCTTGTGATCATATTAAATTCATGCTGTAATCTAGTTATAGGTGAGAGACATGCAAATGATTTTGATATTATATACTGATGATAAATAATCATACTTGGCAAGGTGATCACATTGTCATTGTAATTTCTTAGAGTAATGATTAAGAATATTACAAAGGCCTTCCTTTAACTAATTTTATGTGGTAGTATTTCCAGAATAAAAGTTACTGGGTGGCAAAGGACAATGCATGTGGGAATGACAATGAGATAAATGGTGACAGTTCTTCTAGATCTGAGCTGAATGGTTCTCACCAATGGTTTATGGATGGTGAAGATGTGGAGGCATTTCCCAACAAGAAACAATCAGTGGGGTTTCCAACAGCCACTTATTTTACAGGATTATTGAACTCAAATGTCCCTTCATGGGGTAACACTTCTAGTTTTCAGTCAATTCTCAGTCCATTAACAGAACGCTTATTTGATTCCGAGTCAGTTAGGGCTGTCAATTTTGATGATAAAAACATTCTATCAGTTAGCTCAGAAAAAGTTAGCATGGGGAGGAAGGTAGATGGAGATTCATTTGCAAATGATTTTCCATTTGAGTTATCTACGTCTCATACATTGGAAGATTCTAGGCGAGGTTTAAACTTTGGGGGAATTAGAAAAGTGAAAGTAAGCCAGGCTAAGGAGTCTGAGCATCTGCTGCCTATATCCATGGAGCATGTATACAACAGGGTAGATAATTTACCCATTACACTGTCCACAGGTCATGCTTTCAACAGGTTAGATGGAAGCACCATTTCAATGGATCTTGCCTATAACAAAGAGGTTGGGAATATCGTGTCCATTGGTGACACTTATGAGAGAGATAATCATATTTTTATATCAATGTGGCAGACCTGTACTAAGTCAGATGAAGCAATTTCACTGAATGAAGCATATAAGGAGAACAATAATGATATAGTGATGAATCAAACTTTTAGCAAGGGTGATGACAGTATTATATATGTGGGTCAAGCCGGCAAGACTGATGAAAATTCCATATCCATGGGGCAGATTCATCATAAGGACAACACTAGCACTATTTCAACTAGTGAAGCATATAGCAAAGAGAATAGCAGTAATTTGTCTGTAGGTCAATCTTATAACATGGCAGAGAGCACTATTATATCTTTCAGTGGTGATAATGATAATACATATCCCTCAGGAATGTCAAGTTATGAACTGTTAATGGCACAATCTTCTCTCCAGGGATCAGAATTAATGTCGGAGAAACAGTTGGTCAAAAGAAGTGCTGACGCATTGGTGCCTAGTTCCCATATCACTGCTTCAGGGCTAGAAAATGTTTCAAAGAAGAAAAAAGATTCAAGAACATCTAAGAAAATTCTGCCAAATAACTTCCCTTCAAATGTTAGAAGTCTACTATCCACTGGTATGCTGGATGGGGTTCACGTAAAGTACATTGCATGGTCGCGGGAGGTACATCTTAATTCTTATGCAGCTCAACATGCTTATTTTTAATATCTTTTATTAAGATTTTCTGTTCTTTGTGGGCTTGTTAGAAGGAGCTTCGTGGCTGTATACAAGGGTGTGGTTATTTATGTGGCTGCCAAACCTGCAACTACTCTAAGGTGAGGCCATTTCTAGAACACTTATATCAGGCAAAGTTTAGTCACCATTTCTATTTTCAGTCTGAGCTTTTTGGGAATCTTCTCTATGTGTAACATTTTAATGAACTGGTTTTATAGGTAATCAATGCTTATGAGTTTGAGCGACATGCCAATTGCAAAACAAAACACCCTAATAATCACATATACTTTGAGAATGGGAAGACTATTTATGGCATAGTTCAAGAGCTACGGAGCGCGCCTCAGAATATGCTGTTTGAAGTTATTCAGACAATAACTGGTTCACCCATTAACCAGAAGGCTTATCTTCTTTGGAAAGGTGATGTCAAATATCTGGTTTATTTGTCTTGCTGAAGGCACTTCCAAAATTTTAGCTAATGCCCTCTTCTACATGTTTTTCAGAATCCTTTTTGGCTGCAACTCGTGAACTTCAACGTATATATGGAAAAGATGAAGGGATATTATTGTCGTGAAGAATTCTAATCAAATTGCAAGGTAGGATCATCTATGTTCTGTGCATAAAAGTAATCTTTTTCCCCAGTAGTTAACGGGGATTACAGAAATTTGTGGCTACTGATGTTTGCACTTGTCGGGTTCACAGACCAAGGTGGAAGTAGGAGATCAACCTGATGCTACTAACTAGAAACTCTATAACCTGGTTATCAAACTAATGATGATATTGTGAATATCTTTTGTTTAAGGATCAAAATTCATAAATGATGGCAGTGGATGGAGCTTCCCTTTTTAAAAAAAAAAATTCTCTTAAGCTTTTTGTCCTTGATAATTTTTCTCCAATGGATTATTTATTCGTTTCTGGAAATTAATTTTCTTTTGCAAGACTTTATTGGGTTCCACTTTATCTGCATGGATGATCGTGACTTTGATCCAACCATTTGAATGGTTAACTAATTTTAACTTAAACCTAGTCAAGTTATTGGTCAAGAAAAAAGTTGGCATCGGTAATTTATTAAAACCATAACTTCTTATGGTACCTCCTCATAGCTTTTTCCAAGTGCAATTAACCTAAGCATTACTTACAGGTGTCTTTCAGAAAAACGGTTCTATGTTAATTAGGGATGGCAATAGGCCGGCCCAGCCAAGTTTTTAAAAAATATTTTTTTGTAAAATTAGAAGTATAAAACGATATCCTTTTTTTTCAAATTGGTTGAAAACACCTAGGTTTGGGCCCAATTGTCACCCCTAATGTTAATTGCTCAATTGCACTAAAATATGTGTTATCTATGCTGTTCAAACTTAAGTGATGTAAAACGTAAGATAAGCTAGCATTACAGTGTAAGTTGTCTATTAGAAAGGATCTTTGAAACCATTTTTGCTCTTTAACATAAAATTTAAGTAATTTTCCATTTTTATTTATCATACCAATTAGTGAACTAACATTTGTTTCTGAAAAGATTACCAGTAGAGATGGTGAAAAGGTGATGATGACATATTGTGAGGCATGTGGGCTATATTCAGGGAGAATATGATAGAGAGCAAAACCTGAATGTATGATTAGAAACATGGCTTGTTAGTCATGCAAACATGGCTGGTTAAATTTTGTTTTGTAAATACTACTTACCTAGCTTAATAAAGTTGCGATGCTTATCATTTCATAAATAGTAAGACAACATGCTCGATATATTGTTATCTTTTTTAGTTTCATTTGACCCCTGGATGCCAAATCAAAAGTAATTCGGTTGTTCGTCTTCTTTTACTGTCATAGCTCTATGATTTGCATTGGTTGTTTGACCTCTTGATCAATGTTCACTTGTCCATTGCTACCTGCTTCTATTGTTTGTTTCACGGGTATTATTTGCTTGTCAGTTGTTTGGGAAGAGCATGTGCGGTCCTTGCTTTTACCCCAAACTACAAGATAGAGGCCTGCAACTATGACAATGGCACCAATCATCCTGTAAAATTTAGAGTAGTGTCAGTTCTTCTTGGTGTGTAAACAGATGTATCATTTTGGTGTTCCTGAGAATTCTACTATTACCTTCCCAAGTACATTTTCTCTTTCAAAATGGTTGAGCTCATGACTGCCACAATAACCATGCATAGGGGACTGAAAGCTGTAACAAATACAGGGCCTCTATCCTTCATTATTATCCCCTGAATGTAGTAAGTTAGTCCTGAGCAGAAAACGCCCTGCACACATGAATTTTGAAATATTAGTCAGTGGTACACTTATTTTTATTATTTATGGAGTTGAAGGAACGGCCGTACAGAAGATAAGATAGACAAGGCCTTTAATGCCTTGACTCTGGTTGTAGAATTTGTTGTAAAGCATAGGGCTACAAGTACATCGAACTTAGCTACTAGCTGTTTCCTTCAGACAATATTTTGGGGGTATTTAATTGTTTATGTGCATACAGATTGAAATTACTTAAAACTTTCCTTGCATGGTTATGAAAAAATACATTCCCTTGGAAAAAGTTGTGACATGTCATATGATAAGTTTGCTACAGATATTTAGTTGGCTATTCTTACACTGTAGACAGCTGCAAGTAGTTTGGTATCCCAATGTAGAGCCCATACGGTAGCATTTCCTCTTTCCATTATCAATGCCACTATTGCGCCTTCAATTGTTCCAAAGAGGCATATCCATGCTGTAAGAGATAGCTCAACAGGGTATGTTTTTAGTGTTATTGCCTGTGAAGTGATGAACCAAAGGGGAATCAGTCTATAGTTCGCACAATTTATCTGCAAACTTTGTGTATGATTTTCTCAATTAGTCACTTACTTGCAAAATCATGAAAGATGCCCAGCTAAAGGCGCCAGTGGTGATCATTAATGTTCCTTTAATAGAGCTATGAAGATTTGTCCCTCCAGTACTTCCTCCAGCAAAGGCCTTTCCTCTAGTCCAGAACAAATCAATAAGTGGACCTCTTATTAGTGTCATGATCATAGCCCCTGCAACTGTTGCTACAGTTCCAACGACTTTAGCTTGGCTGCGGATAGATCTAAGGGTCACTTTCTCAAGCCTGCGTAGAGAGAGTAACTTTGTCAGATACAAGAATAGTTTCATTTTAAGATTATTGCTTTCAGGAATTTTATGAATCAAATCCTGATTAAACTTTTGTTTATGTATGGTAATGTTACCTGAAAATGCAGGCCATTACGAAGGTAATGGCAGGAAGAATATTGATTACAGCAGCTGCAAATGTTGCTGTTGTGTACTTCATTCCCAAGAAGTATAAGTTTTGATCAATAACTGGTCTGCACAGGGAAAGAGTTTATCATTTGAGAAACTGTGATTCAGTTGAATGAAGAAGAAAATATTTGCTTCGTAATTTAGAAAATTACTCTAGTAAACCGAGCAGCAAAATCTTGATGAAGGTTGAGCGTGTCATCTTTGGCCGTACTTTCCTGTTAAGAAGCATAAGTGCAAATGTTATTCATCATATGCCTATGTGGGTGCTGAGTTTGGTGTGCATATAGTAGGGAGAGATAAGACCTGTCAAGAATTACTGCAAAAGGGCCGATGACAATAGTGGCAACAGCATGACGATAGACCACAAACACATAATTGCTCATACCCTGATTTAATGCAGCCTTGGACAGGACGTCCATTCCTGCAAGACCAACTTGCATGAATATAACTCCAATGAATGGTTTTGCTCTCTCGAAACTCTCTGTTAAGTTCTTCATCTTTCTGGTTCTCACTTCAGTCAGATTCTTATGACATGTATTGTCAAAAAGCAAGAACAAAGTTGATGTGAATATAAATTGGCAGCTGAATTTTGGCCTTATATAGAAGCCATAGCACTAGGGGTGTGTTCTATTCATACATTCAGAAAAGGACCTTTGTGCAAGTTGAAAGAGTCAAATTAAGAAGTTTTAAGACATATGTGCATGAAAATTACTAACATTGCAAACATTCGCATTATTATGAAGGTCACTGTTCTGGGGTTTTGCTTCTCTAATTATTTGAAAAAAGTGATCCTTTTGCTTTTCAGGCTCGAAGTTTGCAGAAAGAAGTTTGCAGTAAGTGCTTAATCAATCACCTACATTATTGTCTTTCAACCTATGGACTACATGTATGTGCTTAATAACATGTAGTTTTCTAAGCGAGGAAAGTGACAGCACCTTAATGGTAAACCACATTATTAAAGTTAATTATTCAACTTGATAGGTTTAATTGATAGGCACAAGAATGAAATAAATCTTTATGTGTCTAAGGAAAATACTATTGGACTCACGTCTCACTGGTGTCAACTTTTTTGATTAAGTAATTTTCTGAAAAAGATCAGTCCACGGTCAAGAAATCAGTGGGAAACAAGATCGCATTCATCTTGCTTTAAAGCCCTCAAGATGTGTTTCTTTTATGCTTTACCTATTCTTTTGTTAGTGTGCACTATCATCCACCTCCTTTCTCAGACTCCATTATCGCCCTGTTTCTATAATGTCTGATTCCGGACCCAATCAACGTGGAAAACAGTTACTTATGTTTATGTAGATGCTACTTGCTTCTATAATGTTTGATTCCTGAGTCCTGACCCACCTTACGTGGAAACAATTACTTGGTGGGTTTGGTTGGGTGATGATAATATGTTGTAGAAGCCACTCAAACCTTTGGTACTAACATAGACTTTAGTGCAAGTGAATTACAGATATAGGCAATCAACGAATAAGAACTATCAATATCAAGGGTTTGATTCGGTGTAGTGTTTCAGGAGTGTTGAGAAGTGAATGAAATTGCTTGAAATGCTCCACTGATGAAAGAATTTGGAATCTGTTGTCATTTAGGTGGGATTAGTGAATTAATACACCTAGAAAACTACAAATTACTGGAGAATAATAACAATTCATTGAATCACAGAACATCCTTAATGACGTTAAAGATAAGAACAGGTTGCTGGGATTGGTTTAAGGTAGCAGAAAAGCTTAGCCTTCTCTTGATACTTTACTTTTCTTTGAATCTGCTTCATATTCTTCCAAAAGTAACTGTGGCATTGATTTTCTTTTTCTGATACGATTGGGATATCTAAAAACAATAATTGTCCACTTGAGCTTCTTGTGATACGCTACATTCAAATGAAGGAAGTCGGCAAGACAGGTTAGTGTGCTATCTTAAGAGTACTTTTGGATCGGTAAATTTGTTCCATGTTCCATTACAATTTGAAATCACTGACGTAATTACTTTTGTCTGAGCATAAATCTTATATGCACTTCTATCCTCCTTTATATAGGTAGATGATCAATAATGGTAATTGAAAGATTTGATATGAAGGATATATCCCCTCAGTTATTAAGCCAAACTCCTGAGTCCATCCGGTCATTTTCTTTACATATGAAGTGGGTGAGAGCTCGTATCCTCAAAAATGTTGGGAGTAAAGAAAATAGGTACAAAATCTCTAACTCCACCTCAAAAAGAACTCGGAATCTGCTTGTCTTTAGGTGTTAATAGTGCAACTATAGAACACAACCAGTAATAAATTAATGTTGAATCACAGAGCAGCTAATTGATGTTAAAGAGGAGAATATGTTGTTAGGAATGGTGCAAGGTTAGTGTAAAAGCCCTTTCATGGAAGTTTAAGCTAGGAACAATTAGAAACCCCATACAATACAGAAAGGATTACAAGAGTGGTGCAACTAATTTAAGTGGTTAAGACAACTATATTTTCAAATAAAGTAATTGCTCTAGTAAAGTGAGACAGCTCGTGTTAAACATAAAAATACACCTTTAAACACCTAATAGTAAAGCAATAAGTTTAGAGATGTGAGGCAATTGTGTTTTATAAGTGCAGCTACTCTCTAAATACAACAGGCAGCTTACTTTAAAAGAGCTTTTAAAAAATACATGGAGTTAACCCCTTTTTTAATTGCTTATTTTAACTACCATCCTTTTTTCGAGGGTGCCAGCTATTTTTAACAAAGGAAACAAATAAGATCTCTTCTAGACTTTCTGTTCTTAACGTAATTGGTCTTTTACAAATGCACAGGCTTTACTCTTTAAGGGATCCCTTGATTTCACTTATGTTTTCTATTTAATTTTAAAAAAACTTGTTTAGTTGTGATTTTTAATATATTTTTTATTTTATCATTCTTTTTCTATTTTCTATCTTATGTTAATTATTTTTAATATAATATTTTGTTTAAAATTAATTAATTGTCATTATAGTTAGAAATAAAATATATGCATATTTATATAATTAAAGAAATTTGCACATTAATTGTATATAATAAAATTTTATAAATTAGAAATTACATTAAGTCGTTCTAATCAATAAAAGATGTCTATTATATTATAATTCTTCAAAACATAATACTATTATCATTTACGAAAAGAAACATATATCAATTAGAATTATTATAATAATTTCACATTTGTTTAGCAATTTCATTTTGCTTCTAAGGTATAGTTCGAAGTTGTGTTGAATTGATATTATACTAAAACATAATAATATTATCATTTACGAAAAGAAACATATATCAATTAGAATTATTATAATAATTTTACATTTGTTTAGCAATTTCATTTTGCTTCTAAGATATAGTTCGAAGTTGTGTTGAATTGATATTATACTTCATTTGAGACTGGCATCTTCATTTTCTTTCCCTAATTTATTCTTCATTTTTAGTACAATTTTCAAATAAGTTATCGTTTTATCCATATGTTCTAATATAATTGTGTATAATACAACAAGCAATAACGATGTATTTTTGTTTCTTCATATCATAACTTGACATGTTTGAAAATACAAAGAATCTTACTTTTAAAACGTCAAAACATCTTTTAATAATATTTCTTAATGAAGAATGTCTGTAATTAAATAATTCCTGTAGACCTTGAGTTCATCTTCCTCTACAATGTCACAAATAATATCTCTTATTTTGATATTGTGAAAGAAATCTAGATATATTAGTGTAGTCTAAATCAACCAAATATTACTTAACATATAGAGAACATAATATTAACAAAAAGATATTAAAATTAGTCATAATTACTATGTTTATTTAAAATGATATAATACATTGTGGAAATATAGCAAATTGATTCGTTACATTTGTCATTGTTTTTAAAAGAATTCGAGAGTTATTTGCAGTACCTACTCATCTAATCATTACATAGGTAAAATGCATTTCAAAGGAGCAACAACACATAATATTTTGGGTTGGATCAATTCTTTTACTCTTTATGGTATTTGTTCATTAGTAGGAACATGTGCATCAATATATTTACCATTTATTGCTCTAATATAATACTAAAAAATAAAACTATACTATTAAAATAATTATTAATCATAATAATATAATTAAAATAGTAATTAAATATATGAATGTACTTGAAAATATGGAAATAATTTTGAATTATGTTGAATCTCAATAGGTGTATTGGTAAAGGATGGTGGAGCAATGACTCCTTTTGTAAGATTATTATCTGCATATAAGACTTTGTGAAAGTAATTTAATATTGTCCAAGTTGAATGTTGAAAGCGTTTTGTATTAACTTTAGTTATCTCACAATGCCCTATAGTCATCAATAGGGGTGAGCATTCGGGTAATTCAGGACCGATTTTCACTGTTCGGGCCCGGCCTGAATTACCCGAAAATTTTTTCCCTTACCCGGCCCGAACCCGAACTTACCCGACCCGATTTACCCGAATTACCCTAATTACCCTATTTCATAATTCTTTTAAACCTAATTCGGGTAATCGGGCCAACCCGAATTTTTTCGGAGTTACCCGTCCAGGTCCGAAAATAATTCGGGTACTACCCGGGTCGGCCCGAATTACCTGAAATTTAGCATTTACTTATCCGAATTAATTCGAGCCAGGCCGGGTAATCGGGCCGGCCCGAATTATGCTCACCCCTAGTCATCAAGAATATTACTATTTGTTCCTCTACAATCAAATGACTTGTTGAATTTAAGCCTCCTAATCTCTTTAACTCATCACATAAGTTCAAGAAGATTATCTTGCTCGTTCTTAAGATTTCATAAATCCTTCTCTTTAACTCATCATATAAGTTGAAGAAGATTATTTTGCTCATTCTTAAATTTTCATAAATCCTTGTAGGATTTCATTTAAAAGTTCTAATATCCAATCATGACCTAATAAAGCAAAAGCTCTATATCATTGCTTTTATAAATGAAAATATTTGTTCTCTCTCTCAGTTAGAGAAATAATGATTATCTTAATCAGTTCATCATCAGAATCTGACAAAAAATTCATGTATCTACGATGCCAATATTAAATCATTAATAAAATATTCAATCAAAAAGTTTAATTAAATATATACAAAATATTCATACAAAATTTATACTTAAAATATTCATAAAAAAACATTGATTTAACATTCAATCAAACATTATACAAAAGACAAACTTAAAATATTTAAACTATAGAATAATGCTTAATATAGAAGTGTCAAATTAGTAAGAATTCGATATGCAATAACATAAAAATATAACTAAAGCGAGATAATCCAATCCAGCTTTCTTGCGTTTGTCGTCTTTATAAAAATACCCCTATAAAGTGGAGAATCATGTAAAGCTTGCACAGCTTTTCCATATTGCACACTCTCAACACCTAATTCATGTAAGGAATTCAGACGTTTCATCATTATATTAGACTTTTTCTTAATTGATGAAACTTCAGATTTGTTCTTTGCAGTGGATGATGTTTCACTCAGTTTTTTCTCAAGTAAATCATTATTCCTTTTTTATGGTTCACCAATTATAATTAAGACCTCTTCTACAATGTTTGAATGTGTCTTTTTTGCCTTCTTATTCTTATAATTTTTCTTTCTCTTAAATGGATAACTTATAACTTGATCTCTTTTTTCATTATGCAAACAAACTTCATCAACGTCAATTCTATGTTCCTCTTTTGTACTATTTGATAGACAGTCAATTCTATGTTCCTCTTTTGTACTATTTGATAGACATTTAATTGAGAGATATACATGTAAAGTAGTTGCAGTGGTATCTCCAAATATATGACACAAGTCTAAAATTTCCTTCCATCTTTTTCTTTTTAATCTGTGAGTCATTTTATGCATCTATAATAATGAAAAGGAAATATAAGAACAAGTATTATATAGTATGATATATTAATGAAACAAAGACATATTTTACCTTAAATATATTTTTCGAACATTGATTTGTAGCATTAACTTCGTTGGTAAAAGAGTTGTAACTATTCATATTTCTTTGAGTAAGTTCCTAAAATTCTTCAATCTAGCTATTAATCCATTATAGTTATTCTTTAATTGAATATCAATGTACTCCTTCTTAAATTTTGTTTGAAGATCTGTTTTAATATTCTTCCAACCAGATTTGGGAAAGGCAGTAGTCTTTTGATTTCCCTTATTCACTTCTTCAACCATCAATAAGATTAAATACATCTCTATGATATCATTCCATGCCCCATCTTTTTTATTTATTTCCACATAATCATTGGAATCGTTCATATTGTTCAAAGCTTTTATTATTAAATGTAATTATATATAAGTGACATCAATTACAACAATTTCTACAAAGCATTAAATGCTAAATATGGTTCAAAATAATCATGAGACAATCATAGTTTAATATTAATGCATATAAGTGCATCGAAATGATAAAAAAATGAAGTGAGAAATTAAATTAAGTTGGTGTGATGGTTGAAATTAATTTAATTTCTCACTTCAACTCTTCTATCATATCCATGCACTTATATGCAGTTATATTGGACTATGGTTATCTTATGATTATTTTGAGCCATGTTTAGCATTTAATATCTTGTAGAAATTGTTGTGATTGATGTCACTTATATGTAATTACATTTAGTGATGGAAGCTTTGAACAATATGAACAATTCCAATGATTGTATAGAAATAAATGAAAAAGTTGGGGTATAAAACGATACTATAAAGATGTATTTAATCTCATTGATGGTTGACGAAGGGAAAAAGCAAAATCGAACAACTACTAATTTTTTCCAAATCTGGTTGGAAGAATATTAAGGCAAGTCTTCAAACAAAATTCAACAGGGAGAATACTAATGTTCAATTGAAAAATAAGGATACTAGATTAAGCGTTACATTAAAGAATTTTAAAAACTTACTCAAAGAAACATGAATCAGTTACAATTACTTTACCGATGAATGTTGGGAAATCTATTTAAGAAAAAATGTCTTTGTTTTCTCAATATATCTTATTATATAATATTTGTTCTCATGTTTCCTTTTCATTATTATGGGTGCATAAAATGGCTCACAGATTTAAGGAAAAATGATGTAAGGAGATTTCATACTTGTGTCATATTTTTGGAGATACTACTGCAATTGGTTTCCGTGCACATCCTTCAACTAAATCTCCATCGAATAGTATAAAAGAAGAACATAGAATTAATGTTGATAAAGATTGCTCTTATAATGAAAAAGGAGATTAAGTTATAAGTTATTCATCTAAGAGAGAAATCTACTAAGAATAAGAAGGCATGGAAGACACATTCTAACATTATAGAAGAGGTTTTGGTTATAATTGATGATGAATCAAAAAGGAAGAGTGATTTACTTGAGAAAAAACTTAATAAAACTTTATTCACTGCAGAGAATAGATCTGGAGTTTCATCAAGTAAGCAATAGTCTAACATAATGATAGAATGTCTTAATTCCTTAGATGAATTGGGTGTTTAGGATAGGCAATATGAATAAGTTGGGAAGGTTTTACATAATTCTCCACTTTATAAGGATATTTTTATGAACATAACAGATGCAAGGAAGCTGAATTGAATTAGGTCACTTGAGTTATATTTTCATGTTATTGCATATCAATTTTTTATTAGTTTGAAACCTTTATATTATGCATTATTCCAATTTTAATATTTTAAGTTTGTGTTTTGACTGAATGTTAAGTATATTTTGTACAAATATTTTAAGTTTATATTTTGTATGAATGTTTTGTCTATGTTTGATTAAACCTTTTAACTGAATGTTTTATTAATTATTTAATATTGGCATTGTAGATACATGAATTTTTTATCAGATTCTGATGATGAACTGATAAAGGTAATCATTATTTCTCTAATTGGGGAAGAAAACAAATATTTTCACTAACAATAGCAATCATGTAAAATTTCTACTCGATTATGTCATGATTAGATATTAGAGCTTTTGAATGGGAATCTTACGAGGATTTATGAAAATTTAAGAATTAGTAAAATAATCATCTTGAGCTTATATGATGAGTTGAAGAGTTTAGGAGGCTTAAAGGAAACAAGTCATTTGATTATGGAGGAACAAGTAGCAATTTTCTTGATAATATTGGCTCAATCCAATATGACCTAATATGTTCTAAAATTTAGTCAATTTGAGTCATGTTTGTTAGTGAAACAATATAATTTTATATAACTGAGTAAAATAATATCGTTTTAGTATATAAATTTAAAAAATTTATTTATTAAAATAATATTATTTTAATTAATTATATCAGAACTGTATTATTTTTATATAGTCCAAACTAAAACTTGAATTTAACTGAGTTTCAGACTCAAATTCATCCATTATCATTCTTAAAAGATACTTCTTATAAAGGAAAACACACTCGTTATCTATTTTGTTCTAGATGTTAATTTTTTAGAAAAATTTCTCTCATACTTCGCGTTAAAAACAATGGTGAACATATGTAATATAAATATCATATGTAAATTAATCAAATGTTACTAATACAATAATTTAATACAACTTTCAAACCTAAATTGAACTAATTAACTTAGATTTAACTTAATAATTTGAAATAATTATAATATATTACTAGTTTGATTTCGATTTAGTAATTTCAATTTGAGTTTAAAAGTTGAGTTAAATCTTCGTGTAAACAATATTTACTAGTCTATGTCTCTTGATAATATTGTGTCTATTTTAGTGTTTTTTTTAACTAAAATCTAAGAAAAGAAGTTTGTTTAAAAAATAAAAGACAAAAAAAATTGAGAATTTTAAATATCAATAAATACGAGTCATTCGAAAATAATTAAAAAGCTAACCGATTCAGCTGACGTCTAACTTTTATATTCAATTTTTAACTTTTTGGTTCGATTTATTTTAATAACTTTTGTTGTTAAAAATCGATCAGTTTATTAATTAATTGATCAATTTTCATAAATTAATAACTTTTTATAAACAAAAATAAATCAATTAAAATCTTTTTTAATTAGACTTCAAATTTTTTGGCCGACAATCTCTTTTAATTATAATTTAATTTTTTTAATTTTATTTAACCTTTAACTAATTTTATAACTATCAAATATTGATTGCACTTTAAACTTCTTTTATTATCAATTTAACTTCTGATATCATAAATATGACTCAAACTTTGTTGGGATTTATTAAAATTTTCATCACTTGTACGCGTGAACACTGTCATACCGTGTTCCATTCAATGCTATTTGAACTGTTGACATTAAGTCAACAACACATCTGCATCACATAAATAATAAGCCAAAACAAATATTTAAAAGAGTTCATGTTCACCTCTTATTAGATTTTATTAAAACGATAATTCATTTATTAATTTCAATTTTATAAATTATAATTAAATTTTTATAAAGTATTATAAGAAATTAAGTTGCGTATAATATTTTTTATTTGATAAATAATTAACTATCTTATTTGTAATTTATATAATTATTAAAAAAATTAAAAAAGATACACATTGCATAGAATTTAGAATCCAACCCAAGTCGCCAAAGGGAGTGCTTGATTGATGGATTTGGGAAGAAATTAATAGGTAAGGAATGAAAAATAAGTGGTTGGTTGTTGAATATCATTATAGAAGAAATAGTTTTATTCCTTAGTAGTAGTTCTTTTTAAAAAATATTTTTAATTTTTATTAATTAAACACAATTAATTAATTAAAATATTAGTATTAATTAATTATATTACAATTAATTAAAATATAATTCATGAATTAAATATAACTAACTAAAATATAATTATTCATTTATTGTAATTAATTAATTAAAATATTATAATTAATTAAAATATAATTCATTCATTCATTAAATATGTAATTAATTAATTACAATATAATTAATTAAAATATTATAATTAATAATTAATAATTATAAATTTTTATTTTTTAATATTTTTTACAAACCAAATAATTCCTTCCTCTTAAGCAATATAATATCCATTCTCATTCCACGTTATAACCATTCTCATTTTTATTACCATTTTTCAATGTAAACTATCCACCTCGTACATTTTATATGTAGTGTTTAAAGATGACTGAGGAGTGAGTGAGAATTGGTACAAAAGCCGCACCTACGAAAAGATTTTGGAATCTGCTATCCTTTTACGTGGGATTAGTAAATTAATACATTTTAAAAACTAACAAGCATCCAAAATGACGACAAAGATATCGAAAGCACAAAAGCTTAGCCTTTTCACGACATACATTAGCATGCCTATTTCTCTATGATTTTTCTTCTTTAATGTGCTCCCTTTTCTTCTAAAAGGCACAATATGAAATTGGTCGGAGCTTAAAGACGCTATAAATAAAGAAATCGACTAAATCCTATCTTGTGAACGTTACTCATCAGCTTGATCAGAAAAAGAAAGACATCAAAGAGCAGTATAAAAGAAATATTCAAAAAAGGGAGCATAGTGGAGTATCTCACAGATTCATAGTGGAGTATCTCGCAGATGAAAGCAAGGGTGCATTAGAAATCAGTGTTTCAAGCATCAAGAATAGATTAGGGAGCTGATCTAATAAAAATTTTTAATTCCTCAGGATACGAAGGACTTGACATTCACACAAAATGTGCGGAGGTTGTAAAAATAATGATATGCAGAAAAATACACGCACCAATCGCTTAGTTCTCACAAAATTAGTATTTCACCACATGACCTGGAACGCAGCCTTGTGCATGCATCTTTAACATGGCCTCTTAACCACAGCAAGCTGATTTTTGTGCTGCTTGGCTAGCTGCCCCTGCCTGGTCTGGTTGATTAATTTTGATCGTTTGAGGCTGCATGATCCAAAGGTAGAATGATTCCATGATTGAGAAGAGAATAAGTAAAAACGAGTAAAAATGTAAAGGAAAAAAAGAGGCTTAACGGGTATGTATCAGAAAGTATTAAACTACATACAGCTCAACAGAATGCTAATAGTCGACATTTGGGCTCAAGTTGTAAACAGAAACAGTCAAGGAAGTTATATAAATCTTTCTGACAGAACATGTGCAGTGAATTGGTACCTCTGCCTTCGAGTCAGTATCTGCAAGTCTTTGCTTGATATCCCTCGCGATCGAAAAGAAAACCTCCTCCACATTCAAATTAGTTTTTGCACTCTGCAATCAACAGAGACTTCATCACATAGGATCAACTAGCACCAGATGTAATTAAGTATAAGAAACAAATTCTACTTACAGTCTCAAAGAACTTGATCCCATATTCATTGGCAAGAGCTTGGCCCTTTGAGGTTGGAACAGCCTAAACACATATCATGTCAACTTCATATCAGTGATAAAACAACAACATACAGAAACACATGCACAACCAACAGAAAGCGAGAGAGGTAGCTGACCCTTTTGCTTTCATCCATGTCTGCTTTGTTACCCACTAAAATCTTGTTGACATTGTCAGAAGCATGCTGTTCAATGTTACGGATCCAATTCCTAATGTCTAATAAGATAAAAGTAAATTAAATTGAAGAGACTGAAAAGTGAAGAAAGAAAAGAATATTCAAGCCAAAGATTTCAATCATTCTAAAGAACAACAATTCATGATGATGTCAACAAGTAAATGAATCTCAACATAAAACAAATAATGATCACAGATTTTTTTATTTTTGAAAAACAATGATCACAGATATTGTATCCACAAAATGATTAAAGATCAGGGAAAACAAAACCTCAAAATAATAGAAGACCAGTAGGTTATTACTATTAAAAGAAGACTCATCTGTAACATCATACACAAGCAAAATGCCCATGGCTCCACGATAATAAGCTGCAGCAGAGGAGAATACAGAAGAAACCATTAGAAAATACAATACAAGTTAGATGAAAGGCAGATGAGGGAAAAGTCAAGCTCTGGACAGTCAGATTAATAAAACTTTCTACAGTGAGGTGACACAAATTTACTTCAGCTTCACCTATGGTAACATCAGCAACAATCTCAATTCCTTCCCAATCGATCACTATAAGTATTTTGACGTCTTACTCTAACTCATCTTGAACTTTGAACCATAGGAATTGTGATGGGTGCTTATCCAATAAGTGACCGCGCGTCGTAACGCTAATCAAAATTAATTAACTAGACTACTACTGTAGCAGTGGCAAGTCTAGGTCGATCCCACAGAGAGTGCGTGTAAAGTCTAGGAAATGAAATTAATCGGTGTTTACACTTAAAGGGGGGTTTTGGATTTTTAAAATAAGAAAAATAAAATAAAATAAAACTAACTAATAAAAACAAATTAAAGAAAACATGCAATAAAATAATAAAAGTGGGGAATTCGGTAGGGACCCGGTTCTTCGGTTCAATCTCGGCCTAAACCCTAATCAAGCATATTTTATTAATTTGTTGTTCTTTAACCTCTTCTCATGCGTGATTTATTGCTGGCCTCATTTAATTGGTGTCTCATGTTTGCTCCCTATCTTCCACCCTCGCATTTGATTTAATTTTCCCCTTGGTCCACGTCTGTTGCTTGGACCATAAAATGTGCGCTACTTACGTTTCCCTTAGCTACACGTGAATTCCGTCCTATGCGTGTCTTGCCTCCAGATGTGCCCCTTGATTTAAGCCCTTTCTCCCGTGTGCTGCCTTGGGTCACGCCTTAATCCCTGCTGTCGCACTCCCTTGTATTGCTCATTAATTGGATTAAAATGCTACTCTCTTGTTCACCTTATGCGCTTCTTTATTTCCATTTTTCTTGCCTTTAATTAATTTTTGTCTTCTTCTTACTCCATGAAGACAAGTAAAAATAAATCTTCAAAAATATCTCAAATGGGGTATTTTTGACTCACTTTAATTTCTTTGCTCCCAAATTGTACCTAAAATAAAATATGAATTAAAGTGAGTATCTTAATCATTTTTGTATCATTAATTGCTAAATGTAAATAATTAAAAATATCATCAATTAAGCACATATCAATTTCCCCCACACTTAGCTTTTGATCGTCCTCGGGCAAGACATCAAAATTAAGCTCATTAACCCAAAACATCAACTCAATTTCCATATTTTCCAAGACAATATAATCATAACCAAAGATAAGTGACTTCAAAAATCATAGCAAGAAACCAACATTCCAAGCTTTTAATCATGATCAATCAACATTCAATATCTTCAAAAACTGAGCAATCTAATGGTAGACTCGGAAAATGTATTTAATTAAAATATCAATGGGCACACTCAATACCATTCATGAACATGACAATCCAC
Organism: Erythroxylum bequaertii; assembly: GCA_024520955.1. Taxonomy (NCBI): domain Eukaryota; kingdom Viridiplantae; phylum Streptophyta; class Magnoliopsida; order Malpighiales; family Erythroxylaceae; genus Erythroxylum; species Erythroxylum bequaertii. The sequence goes on from JANIJF010000004.1 coordinate 61,166,893, forward strand.
AACTTTGCATATTATTCATTTCTCCACCACTAATGTTCACATGCAAAATCATGAATCAAAGGACTTTTAAAGGTTGTAATGTGGGCAAGGG
>JANIJF010000004.1:61400904-61414335 GCA_024520955.1 Erythroxylum bequaertii
GAATTAAAGATAAATCAAAAGGAGTTTTAATTTATCTCATTATAATTATGATTAGAATTAAAATTTATAATCATTACAAACATATTTGGGAACCTAATGAGTCTTACATAATATTGTATAATGCAATAGTATTTCTTCTATAATGATGCCTAGTACAATGACTTACCTTCAATAATTCCAATTAAATTAATTAGTAAGATTTCATATTAGATATGAAATTCTAAGTCCTTGAAAAAAATCAAAGTTAATGATTCAAGGATGTGATGCTTGGTTGAAGAATACATTAAGTTTAGAACTAAATTGGATAATAAAAGATTATGAGATATCCAAAAGGTTAGATATAATCTTACATACCTGTTGACAAATTGTTTGTTTCAATATATACTTATACAAGAATGATTCTGAAGATAAGCAATGTGGTATGATGAAATTTAAAAGATTCAAATTTCATAATTTAATGTCCTTTTCAGTGGGAGTATATGGAGAACATATTGCTCACAGAGAACAAAAATTATAAATTTTAATTATTGAAAATATAATTACTCAAGAACAACTCTTGTTGGATATGAAAAGGTAACATCTTAATTCTAAAAATTACATCTATAGAGATATATTGGAAGTTGTTTACCTATTTTAAGTCCAAGTACATAGATAATGTACTAAAAATGTTTAGTATTTGAGATAATAGATACTTATGAAATATTATAGATATTCATTATTCTATGTATAAGTTGATATTTGAGTTCAAGGAGACAAGGATATGTAATTTATAGATAAATTAAAGTTAAGTTTTATTTTACTTAGAATAATACCATTTTAAAATTGGAAAGGTTCTAATGCAGCAATAGTTGCTAATTAGGCCATAGTACATTTTTTATTTAGTATAAATGATTAATTGGATCAACATGTTCTTTAATAAACTTGATATAGTTCCTTACATTGTTCAAGATAGTAATGTACTGTAGAACATTAGAGCTATTGGACACGTAAAAGAATATAAGGTCTCATCAAAGAATCGAGTATGTACTTAGGAAAAATTTTCTTAATGATGATGGTAATTAAAATGAAAGTTGTAAAATTTAAGCAAGTGCTACTATAGAGAATCTTGTAGAATTCTCTCATTAAATCATTGTCCCAACAGTAACATAATCATCATATAATGATATGGTATACGATACTTAAATGATTGTCATAGTGCAATTAGAAGATTATTAGTTTATGCCCTATGACCAATCGGTTTGGTTGTAATTTAGTGACAATTATTTAAAGACAGCCTTTATCTTGTACATGTTAAGATGTATATGATAAAGTCTACAGGATGATTACACATTGCAAATGAAATTATAATGAGATTATAATTCTGAGTTTCATATTGCATTTATATATCATTCCTAAATTGTTTTAGTCATTGTTTTATTAAGACTAAACATTAATAGAACATAAAAATGCTAGCATATGCTATATTTTTTCTTATAAAGGAAGTAGTCGATCTCATAGACTAAAGTATAGAGATATTTAAACAAACGTGTGGGTGTTTGTTAAAGAACAAGTTTACTGAACAAACCCGATATGAGAAATCTATTTGGAACAATACTTATATGTCTATGGAAATTCTTATTATGATGATTGTATAAGTGATTATTTGACTTAAAGTCTTCAAAGTTATCTTCTATAGGGATTGCTATGTTTTTGATACTACTTATGACCTATTCTAATCATAGGTCGTTCAGTCGATAGTAAATAGATGTAGCATGAATTATATGGAGGTAATTGAGTAATCAAGATATGATTTATCACCTTAAAATAATTAAGGAGAATGTTATTATTGATTTGGGAAATTCTTGGCCAAAGTGAAATGACGTTTTATAAATAATTTACAAATGTTGTTAATTGAATCAATAGCTAATGATGAAGAACTAATATAATTGGATATAAAATATAGTAGACATTAATTCTATGCTCAATGTCTAATGAGAACACTATATGATAAAAGAATTGGATTATATGAAAAAGTTATGCAGGGAAAGATTAGTCAAAATCACTTTGAAATTTCTAAATATCTGGGTGGTCATGATGCATTTCTAGACGTCAATCTTGATCTATGATTATAAATTGTTTAATTAGAGAATTAAAGATTAATTAAAGGAGTTCTAATTTATCTAATTCTAATTATGAATTAAAATTATAATTTGTAATTATTTTCAACATATTTAGGAACCTAATGAGTCTCACATAAAGAACAGATTGACGAGAGCAAAGATATTTTAATTAGTTAGATTTGATTGTAAAGTTTGAGAACCTTTATAATTAAATATGAGATATTTAATAAATAAGGATCAATATTAGTTATTGGATCTTATTTGAGTATAATTGGTATTTAATTACAATTATTTGTAAATCTAATCAAAGTTTAATTGAAATTATAATTTAATTTCAATTAAATTACTAAAATGTCCAAAACTAGCGACCGTTTAATTCAACTATATGGGGGAAATATACATCATCTTATCCATTCTCTCTTTGCTAGAGACTGGTATCGCGCTCTTATTTTAATCTTGTTCTTGTTGTACAAAACCCCCATTGAGTCCAATTACCAAAACACCTGCCAATAGGGAGCAACAAGGGTGTCGGATGCGAAGAAAGACTGGGAGCCAAGCTTGCTGATACACTCACATTTTCATATATCTTTAGGACTTAATTTAGAGTCATTTACATTCATTTTATATTCATCTATAGCTTATTTATCATGTTTTAGCATTATTCGGGTTTCATTGATGTAAAATGCATAAATGAAACAAATGGACTCGAATTGTACTATTTTTGGGTTTCTAGCAGTGACCTTTAGTCATTGTGAAATTTTTATATCGAGATTAGTTTAGCAAAAAATTCTGAAATTTCATTCCTAAATTCTTGACTCATTGACGGATTTTTTGGGACCAATTGTAGTTTTTTTGAGCTAAAACTCAAGAGAAAAAAATTCCCAAAGGCTACGTCATGATCCTAATCACCAAAATGACCTTTCGATGATGTTTCAATCATAACTTTTGACTCAAATGGTAGAATTCAGTGATTCAAGTCTTAGATTGAAGCTAACTCAAAGAAAAGTCTACTGATAAAATTTGAGCTCCTGAATCGTCACCGTTTGTTTATTATGCACAGTCGAAATTGACCCTAGTATATTGCCAGGAATGCAGCTCAAAGTCAGCAGGACTTGAGTTGATTTTCAGAGCACCTGAATGATATGGCACGACTCCATTGGATACTTAAAGATGACTGGATGTCCACCTCATCAAGCCACGCCACTTGGGATGGCTAGTTAGTCTCATGCTGAAGAGCTTTTGCTACCTCTGCCAATTCCTGTTTAGGCAGGAATTTGTTTTCCTTGTTTGTCTCTGAATTAGGTCAGCTACCTCATCATTGTAATTCATATAAATTCGACTTTTGTCTTTAGGTCTAAGTCAACCTCGTTTTTATGGTTCTCTATAATTCCTGGCCGAAATCCTTCTTCTATTTTTTCCATTAGACATAAGTTTCTTGGACCAATTCGGTTGTAACCGTATTTTACAAGGTATGTGTGTCTAAGCTTTTAATTCAATTATAAAGGGTAGTACCCTTCGAATCAATTTTAATTCATGAGGATTTAATCTTAATAGATTCTTATGTTCATGTGTTGCAAACATGTTTTTGAATTCTGGTCCTTTAATGGCTAAATTGAACTCGTAAATCTTAAAATCCAGAATGAAGGTTTATAAGGGATTTTTGGGCGCTATTCGATTAATTGATGATAGTAGTTGTCAGATTAATTGATTTATAGCTAGGTTCTTGATAGTAGTTGTCAAACCTACCCTGAGAGAATTCGAACTTTGTCTTAAACTAATGATAGTAGTTTTCGAGGTTTTCAAGGCACGATCATTAAACCAACTATCGTAATGCTCGTACGCAACATAGGTGGATTAGTAGTTATGAACCCTATGATTGTTTGTGAAGATTTGTTTACTTAGTAGTTAAGATCCATAAAATCAGTAAGTTGTTCATCCTTGATTCTGTGCATACAAAACACAAATAATTTCTCGAGTTCGATGAATGAATTAATTGGTTTCGTTGGCGAAATCCTTTGTAATTAAAGTTTCCGTAATTCTGTTTTTATCCTAACCTTTTAAGTTTGATTTCTACCGAACTTTGATTTAACATATTTTTAAGTTTGTGTTCTTTAAATTCTGAATTGCCGAGATCAAACACCCCTAATTTACTTATTTCCGTGCATTGGTTTGAGTTTAGTTTAGTTGACTTTGTTGAGTCTTGTTTGCGTCAAATCTGATTCTGTTCACGTCAGGTTATCTTTTGATTTCTATTTTTCCTTAGCTTTTTGTATTTTCTAGTTTAGTTAGTAGCTTGCATTTGATACTGAATCATTTAGGTTAGATTGCATTTTAGATTTTAGATTTTAGATTTTTGTTTCGTTTATGTTTTTGTGTCTGTTTTCGTTTACTAAAATTTCGTTGATAAGTTTGACGATTGTTAGCATTCCATTATCAGATCTTCGAGGGAACGATTCCTACTCTCATATACTACTTGATATTCGTGTAGGGTTAATTTATAAGGGTAACGACACCTTGTCACTTGCAGCTGTGGCATCATACCAAGCAAGAAGTAGCTAAAGGAAGCGTGGCATTAAGGAGTCGAGAGCGGGGAGATGGGTAGATCTTTCAATCTCTCACACTCCATAGATAGCCACCACCGTATGATCCAAGGAGAAGACAACACTAAAGTGTAAAGAGATAAGACTAAGCCGCCACTGAAGAGAGAAGACCCAACCATCAAAATTTCCAGAATCGATAAGAAAAACAAGAGGTTCTCCAATGAGAGGTGTGCATCTGGGAGTGACAACTATGTGAGGCGGAGCAATCCCACTTTTTGTCTTTCCAGATCTGAAGTAACCAGATCCAGATATGAAGAACTTCAACTTTACTTAGCCTCTGCTTTTTCCTTTTTCAGAAGGCCTTTTTAGGCCTTGCGAATGAACATTGAGGGAGACCCACCTCCCTCATATCCGCTGAAAATTTCCCATCCATCCTTTCTTCGCAGAATGATAAATCCCTTCCCCCTAATTCAAAACCCTCGATTGGAGCCTAGGAATCTCGTCCATAGATTCAGTACAAGAGGGGAGAGTTAAGACATTTCCAGAAAGTCATGAAGATGGCATTCTAACGACTCTTGTGTAACTCCTCAAAATGGGAGCATCGACACTGGTTGTCGTTTTTTGGAACAAGAGACTGGCTTTTCTGGTAGTGCAAGCTTGGGCCATAGCTCGGTGGAGGAAGAAAGGGTTGGAGAAAGTGGTGCTCAGCGATAACAATTCTTTTATCTTCAAGTTCAACACTAAGGATAGCATTAGTGATATCGTGGACGAGGGGTCATGACATGTGAGTAGCCAACCTATGTTCATCCAACGATAACGGCCAGTTATAGAGTTTCATTTTGGTAACATTCAAACAATTCCGTTATGGGTTCAATTTTATAATGTTCCACTTGAGTTCTAGATTGTGGATGGGTTGAGCTACCTTGCAAGTTCTCTTGTCAAACCCATAAACATGGATGCCCAGACGGTTAGAATGGATAGAGTTTGTTTCGCTAAGCTCTGTATTGAAGTGAGGGGAGACTTTCCTCTTTCGGACCATTTACCAATCTGAAAATTAGATGAGAGTGGAGAGTTGATACAATATAATGTGACTATCTCTTACGTGTGGAAGCCACATGAAGTAAAAAAAACACTGGAAACTGATAGGACATATGTTTATAATTGGCAATCATGAGGAGTTAACGGGGTTAGTAGAATCTGAGAAAACTTCTAAGGAAGCAGAGAAGGAATTGGAGAACTTAGCCCACATTTGCTAAGTGGAATTGCAACATAAGGATATAATGGAGTAGCCTAATAAGCAAACTCCTTATGTTGTTGAGGATTTGACTGATATGGAACTAGAGCAAACTTTTTTCTATTTCTTAGGAATTGCAGAAAATTGAGTTGGAGAACCATACTGTTGAATGTGCAAGGTTTGATGTTACTGGTATTGCTTCTAATACAGCCTCTGTTGAGGCTGTTAAAGATCGTCGTAATGCAGAGGATGAAAATACTAGTGATGTTGCTGTGGATGTACTTAATGGTGCTGTGGATGTTGTCAATGGTAGCGTAGTCAACCTATGGGTTCCTACTGATAAAATGGCCTAGGTCGTAGATAATGGTAAGCAATTAGTTAGTTTAAGGACTGGAAATGTTGTTACAAATATTTCGCAGCGACAGGGCAATTGTCAGATGGATTGTGCTTAAATGAAGATTTCTTTAGAACATATTGAGATAACTGAAATTGTTGTTGCTAAAGTATCTCTGGCTTAGCTTGCACATATAGAACAGATAACTATTGACAGCTCCAGTGCAAACAATGTGAAGAGTCTAGACAGTGGAGCGAATGACTTCACCTCCCAGTATTTGGAACATTATCAGATGGATTGGGCCAACATGTTGACTATATTAACAACTATTGGAAAAATTGAGAATGATGTTGCCAAGACCTCTGAGGCTTAGATGGAGTATGCACAACAAACAACAATAATAAACTCCAGTGATGACTATGTGGCAAGTCAGGAGATAGGGGATATCATCTCTCATAATGAAGAACAAGCAGAGGATTGTGATTCTCCATTAGTTGCAGCCTAAGTCCTTGACATCCTAGGAGACTTTTTTGTGCAATTCAAAACTGCAAAAAGGCAAAATCCCAAATACTTAAGGGCTTTCCCTAAATAAGGTAATCTTCGTGTGAAACATTAGAGGGTTTAGGCGACCCTCATAAACAAGAGATGGTGAATGAGCTTTTTCATGGAAATGAAACATAAGTGGTGCCTATAGTTGTTTCTTCTTGTTGTCTATCTTACAGACAATTAAACTACCTTACTTGGGGAGTTTTTTTGGTTATATTGTAATATGATAGTAGGCTTAATGCATTGAATTCATTATAATGTAATTATAGTTTTATAATTCTTTTTCATTTTTCATAAAAATTGTCCAAAACTTATTATAAATAGGCTTAAACTCCAATGGAATTAGTACTTCTGACTTAACTTTCTCTGTAAGAGTTAAAGAGTTCTCTCAACCTGTTATGTAAACATTGTTATAAGTCAGACACTTATAAGACTACGGTGGTTGAGATGAATCAGTTTTGGAAATATTTCGAAGGATATGACAAAAATATGATTAAGTTTCAAAATAATGTACGAATTAAGATTCATGCTTTATTATGATTTATGCATTAATTATTCTATGCAAAAAAGTTTTATAATTTTTTCGTTGTAGTCAGGATATCGAATCCCGCTGAAGTTTCCCAATAGGAAGGTGGCTATGATTAAAATTGAATTGAATCGCATAAATCTCGTACTTCAAATTGAATTCTAAATTTGCTCGAGATGAAACACGAAATCATGTCAATGTAGTTTGTGCCATTTTGGGTTAGAAGCAAACTTCATTTGGTTAGACACAATTACATTGAAGTGCAAATCCCCAGGAGCAGTTATAGACATTACCTGTTACCCTTGGTATGTGGAACTAAACTGCCTGATCAAAGTATCTACCAAAACATAAGCATAAGTCAATCTAAGGACATTGGCGATTTGATGTGGTCTACTTTCATGTACTACTATTTCCTTATTGGTGGAGTTATTACAAAGGAGGTATATGGCTACACATGAGACTTGGAGTTGAAGTAAAAAAAAAAAAAACCTAAATAATATCTCTTTTTTTTTAATAGTTGGAAAGCATGTCTTGTGGCTTGTTCTGTTATCATGGAGTCAACGCGCATGGCTTCCTTGCCCTTAGCGAATTTTGAGACAGTGGTTTTGTTGGCTCGGGAAGCTTGCCTTGTCGGATCACAAGAGCTGAGGGTATAACGCAATGTTCCGATGAAGCTAAGATGTCTCCGATGAGGCCTAATTCAGAGTGTTCCATCTGATGATCTGCCACGCAACTTCCCTTCCCTACAACTATTAGCTCAAAGCCCCTGCTCTGTCCTATAGTTTTCACTTCTTCTGTTATGCTGTTCACTTCCTTCTCTACGTATTCCACTGATTCATTCCACTTTCTTTTGAAATCTTCCAGCGCTGCTTCATCCATTTCCTGCTAAAATCGTACAAACCCATCAGAAACAACAGTAGTCTACGTCAGAAATTATGAGCTTGAAGTTTTACCTTTTCACTTTTGTTCTTCTCTAGGGTATCAGAGAGACTGTTACTACTAGAGGAGACCGTACTTCCTAACTGATCTGTGACTAAGAACCTTATGACTGTCACACCAACTGTTGGATGCTCTGCCATTAGACTTCCAAGCTCCAAAGCCCCACGATCATCAGCTCCACCGAGGAACAGAATACAAACCCTTTTCCTTGTAATTGTCATGGTTGCTCCTCCACCCATGTCTGATCCACCAAAACCTCTATCGACGAGTACAGCAACCGTACAAGGCGCCGTTTCAAGGACCTCCCGATTCACCCCTCTCCAGCCATCTCCAACATTCTCTATAGCATCATTACGTTCCCCCATCCACTGCTTGTGGAATGGCAAGATGATCATCTCCACCTTCTTATCTTCTGCAACCTGGCAAACGTCCTCGTGCATTATCGCCAACGCTGAGATTGCCGTTGAATGATGAACTGTTAGTCGGCTTACGTGTGCGTACGTCTGAAATGCGGCGGCTATTTTATCCTTTGAAGTACCTTGAGAGAAGCCGTTAATGAAAGGGACGCCATTCCTCCGCGCTCGTTGAACCATCATTATAGAGGAGGAACGGTCGGTGAGTTCGACGAGGTGCATAACGCAAAGTCTAAGCTGTGGCTTGGTAATGCTTCTGGTTGACTCGATGAGGTTAATGATTGCCGGTACACTTCGAGGTCCGTGGACACATGCCAGGATTTGGAACTCCTCCTGCGAGCTTTCGGGCACTGATTGTTGATGGCTGAGTCGTCTAGCCTGAGAGGCAACGCGACGTAAGGGCTTACATATGACCAGCACCGTTGGTGTTGTCATGAAGGTGGTGAAGAGTGCCATGAGCACTAATATAGCAAACGTCTCGTCGTTAAGGACCTAAGCTTGTGACATGAAACACTATAGTTAATTTGCTTTCCATTTAAAATATGAACATAATATATTAAAAAATGCAAGTTTTGATCCTAAATATAATTAAATTATCACTATAAATGTAAGAGTGAAAGAACAATTACATGATTAAATTCTAATATCAATTTTAAATCTAATTTGAATTGGATGTAGTCCCAAGGACTTACGATGTTATTTTTTTTAATATTTATGAAAGTATAAAAGATATTAAGAAACTAATTATATATTATTTGATAATTATTAACAGTCATTATTATTATTAAATAAAACATTCATTTAGTTAAAAGGATATAATGCATCACTTTCATTGAATGATAAATAACCACAAGTTACGGAAATATACGATTTAAATAACGAAAGATTCTATATTTAAAAATTGTATAAAAAGTGAAAGCAAGTCCATATATGAGTCTTGTATATGGTGTGACTACTCCTCATAGAATATGTTCTAGTTCACTATGAAAAGTAAAAATGTTGCATTTTGTACAACATTCTCGTCTGATTAGCTTTTTAATGCTAATATATTAGAAATTTTTATGAGATATATGCACTGAAAATAAGAATATATGAATGATTACAAAGTTATTGTTATGTCATTACTCTCTTAAATAAAGAAATTGTATTTTTATTATATAATAATAATTATCACTAAAATTTAATGAATATTTTTTCCAAGAATACATTACATTATGTTAGATAAAATTTTAAGGGTAAAAGATACCAAATTCTTTTTTTTATTATTTAAAAATATTTGAAGACTAACTTATTGTTATTTTAATAAAAAATATTGTATGATTGATCATTAAGTATATGACATATTTTTCATTTTAGTTACAATTTTTTGTTAAAATAATCCTCTAATATTTAATAAAAATTTATATAAAAGATTTAGTATAGCAAAGTAAATTTTAAGTAATTTTAAATAGTAAGAAAATTAAATAAAATACATAAAATATTAGTTTTTAAATGATAATCAATGAATATTATTGTTCATAAATATGATAAATAATAATATTTTTATTTTTATTTTTATTTAATTATAATAACTACTAAAAATTACTAAATAATAATCATGTAATTGGTTGTTAAAAACATTTTGTGGAAGACTATCAAAGCTACTGTTAGATTTGTGATTATAAAAAGTGAGTTCAGATCTTTTATCTAATTTTATTTTGTCTAATCCTGTGTAATGTCAAAAATAACGTCGTTTTGATTATTGGATATGAGTTTAGACGAAATCCAATCCTGTATAATGACCAAAAGGGATGGACACCATAAAAGTAGACAATGGATTCCCACTCTTAAAAGTATGAATCTCAAATATGGATGTTAGTAAAAGTGTTTATATTTGATTTATAATTTATGATATTCAGTCAATATTATTTATGATGCTGAACTATTAAAAAAGGGACTAATTACATATTATTATTTAATGAACATTAGTAATTTTATTACTAAATTAAAATATTTTATAAAATAATATCCATTTTTGAGAATTAAAAATATTTAACAAGTTTTTTTTAAAATATTACGATTGCATTATTATTATTTTGATTTCAGGCTCCTACTAATCCTAAGATTTCCAATATAATCTCCCTGTATAGTTAAACTTCATAAAAAATATATAATATAAATATCTAGGAATTAACATATTCTGACACCGAATACTGACCTTCTTCTCCTTTCCAATATTCAGAACAATAAGCTCCACGAGGCCTTTGGTGTTCATCAATACCCCAAGTGCCAATGATTCTCTCGCGGGAATCATACACAGCATCGCCACCACGAACGTCCCCAGGATCTTACCGGCACATGCTGTCGATATAACCAGGATTAATAGTCCCCAGGCCTCTACTCCCCGGATTTTGGCCACGTCCGTTTTGAGCCCACTAGACGCAAAATACAGTGGAAGAAGCAAGCACGAGACAAAATCTTCAATCCTTTTGATCAGCTTCGCAGCAAATTCTCCACCTTTAGGTATTGTTAGACCAAAGACAAAAGCACCGAAGATGGAATGAATTCCTATAAGATCAGTCATGAAGCCAGATATCAACACTCCGGCTAGAGTAACACATATATATACTTCATCAACGAAATCGTGCTGCGACCTTCGTCCAACCCAGTTCATGGTTGGTCGGACGAAAAATAGCATGAAAGCTACGAAAACGACCCCGGAGATGAGAACCCAGATGGAGGTCAGCGGTCTCTTGGCGTCTCCGGCAATGGCCACGGCCAGAGCAAGTAGAATCCACGCAGCGACATCGTTGAAAGCAGCAGCCGCCATAGCGGTTTGGCCCATTTGTGTGGTTAAGAGTTTGAGTTCTGCTAAAATGCGTGCGAGAACGGGAAAAGCTGTGATTGAGAGAGCGACTCCCATAAACATGAGGTACTGGCCATACCCTACCTTTTCCTCTCCATGAACAGCTTTACGAAGAAAGACCGAGACTCCTGCTCCGAACAGGAAAGGGAGAGAGATTCCGGCAAGTGCTATGCCAGCAGCTCTTTTCCCACTTTGCAGAATCGAACTTAAGTCGAGTTCGAGACCTACGAGGAAAAGAAAGAAGAGAAGACCAATACTGGCAACAGATTCTAGTATAGGTGTGCTCCATGAAGGAAACAGCAAGTGAAAGAAATCTTCTTGACGCCCTAGAACCGATGGTCCAAGCAAAATTCCACCCTGAAACACATGTATATCAATTTGTAAGTAACTAATCACAGACTCCATTAACACAAGAACATTAGCTAAAGAACAGGTTTAGCAAGCATACGACTATCTCAGCAATGACTCTGGGCTGGCGCAGAGGCTTGAGAAGAAAAGCAATGAAGCGGCTGGTGATTAGAACTACAGTGGTTTGTGCTATTAACAATGGGAAGGCATAATTGAGAGGATTATCACCTTGCCATGCTCCATCAGAAGATGTTTTAATGTTGGTCACGTTAAAACTCTTCATGGCTTTTAATCCGTTGAAATTAGCTGGCTAGCTAGCTAGTTTTAACAATTATGGATCAGAATGATGATCATTAGTTGCAGTGATGATCATTAGTTGCAGACTTGAAGTATGTGATATGATCAGGGATCTTAATATAGAGGTGAGGAGATGAACCGAAGATAGTGCCTGTTAATGTCTCGCCAAGCAGGAGTGCATGCACTCAGTATTGGTTATAACCTACTGAGAGTGAATTGCTCTTTTCGCACTTAAAATTTGGTGGGTCTAGAGGTGCACTTCCGTTATAATAAACTAAGTGAAGAAGTATAACGGTTCAAAACCGATCATACCACTTGATATGATTCGAAATACGATTCAATTTAAAAATATTTCGGTATCGAATTTATTACCATTTTAAATCTTAATCTTTCGAATCACATATTTGATTTAAAAAGGTTTTCAGTCAATCTTACAAAAATGATTATTAGTGAGTTTTTTTATAGAAAATTAAAGAACCATATTTTGTAATATTTTAAAAACTGAACCATAAGTTAAATATAACAAGTATTAGATTGTCTTAAAATCGGCTAAATATTTAATAAAATTAAATACTTTAAAATTTAATTAAAAGAGATTGTCCTTATTTATTGAAAAATTTAAAGTTTAATAAAAAAGATTTAAAGTTTAATAAAAAAGATTGTTAAATTTAAATTAATTAATTAATTATAGTTTACTTTATATGAATTTATTAATTAATAAAAATTTAACAATTAATTAATAAATTAATCAGTTTTTAACAACAACAGTTATTAAAGTAAATCGAACCAAAAAATTAAATACCAAACTAAAATATTTGAAATTTTAAGATTTTTAAGGTTCAAACGGTTGAATATTTGATATTTTCTCAAAAATATTAAGTTAATAAGTTTATCTAATTAACTTTGCATTAAACAGAAATCCCATTATTTAATTGAAATGCTAAGTATTTTTAACTTTTTTCAGGCACAAGCTTCATCTCAACATCAAAATCAAGAGAGTGGCTTCTTTTGGAAAAGTAAAATTCGGCTAGTGCCACCAGTATTGATATTCCTCTATAGTCGTCATTTGATAAATGATTCCTTCTGCTTTAGTGAAAAATAAAAAATCCTTCTTAAAGACAATTGACAATCACATTCATATTTTTTGGGAACCAATGAAAATTTTTTAAATTAAAAATATCCCAAAAGATTAGTTGAAAATTGCAAATTGTGAGTCTAAATGATAAGTAAACCGAGTCCAGATCTCCTGTCTAATATTATGGTGTCTTATTGTGTCCAATAAATCTCAGCCGTTTATTTATGTGGGTCCC
>JANIJF010000004.1:61559882-61570646 GCA_024520955.1 Erythroxylum bequaertii
TGCCAACTTTTCACTATGATAGCTACCGCTCTTCTCCTTTTCCTTCTCTTTTTTTTTGGATTACGTTAGGTATCTCAGCTTAGCCAGACTAATTCTAAGCCCCTAACGCGTCACCCCAAGAGCCCTAGAGGAAGTAAATCTGGAACCCAAAGATTCCTCAGGTTCTTACGTAGCCTGTACACTTTTACACACAAGGAGTCGTCACATACTTGATTGGTCAACTGCTGATTGATCACTAGCCTGCTCAGCTTTAGGTTTCCAGCAGCTCTCGGGTTCCTTAATAGCTTCAACTCTCACACTGCCGTTAGAAGCGAGGCGTCCGTAATTAATTCGGTCAAAGAGCTTTGCCCAGGGAACTATAGGATCATCAACAGGGAAAATTTTCCATTTCTCCTCTTTTTGCGTGACTCGAACTCAAGATCTCCTGTAAGGGAGAGCCTAAAGTGAAGTTTCCTTCTCTTTAATGTATTCAGTATAACCATGCACTTTGATAGTATCAATCACATCCACCAAGAACTTGGTAACTTCCTCTAATTTAGGGTGAGAAATATCTCCTGATAAAAATTCATGAATTTCCTCATCCACAACAAACAAACTATTGCTAGGAGTCTCGCTAATTCCTCTCTCTTGGATGGAACGTCTCAATTTCGCCTTTTCGAGGTATCTTCCAACTTCACCATAGGCATTTGATGACCCAAATCTTTTGTACCATTTAATAAGTTCCAACCTGTGCCATTGACTTTAAACCACAAATTTATTTTGTGATGCACATAAAATAGCACGGATTAGAACTTCAAAAAGGGCATAGAAAATTTGGTGCCGCATTTGATAGAAGCACTTAGTCACCATCATGAAAAGCGACTAGTGGATGGATCTTCTCTTTCACTTTCCCTGCTAACATGAGATCATTATTGTTATTATGGTTATAGCCTAAAGGAAATATATCGACAAAGAAAGCAGATAGAAAACAACACCAAATAACACCCAACAGAAGCAAGAGTTTTAAATATAAGCACAAAGTAAAAGGGACATAGGAACTTACAAGGAAAACTCCAACACGGAGAAAAACCTCGGGCGACAAGCCAAAAAATATTCACTATGAAGGAGGAATACAAAAGCTCTTTTACAAATAGGATGGCTAAGCAATTGTATTACTAGCCTCCACCAAGTAGTAACTTATCTTCTAAAAGCCACCACTGGACTCCTTATATAGGAGTTAAAGACAAAAGGCTTATGTTATCTAGCCAATATGGGAAAAGGACCATATATATAAGAGACCAAAGACTTAAAGCCTATTTCCACAAACAATGTGGGATGAAGGCTAACATACAAAATTGCGGCAAACATAACAATCTCCACTGGGCATCAATTTTGTTGCAAACAAACAATTATCCACCTTGAAATGAAATTAAGTAGACTGAATTGTAACCTCCTTGTTCAAACTTCATGGCCGCCTCCAAATCGAACGACACTCAAGAAACAAGATTAACCAAGTCCAAGCAGTATTGGAACTTGGATCTAGAAAGAGTCTTTGTCATCATATCAGCAGCATTATCTAACATACTAACCTTCACGACCATAATATCACCTTTTGCAATGACTTCTTGGACAAAGTGATATTTGACATCAATGTGTTTATTGCGCTTGTGGAACATTTTATCTTTTGTTAAGAAAATAGCACTCTAACTTTCGCAATATATTTCCAATCTATGATCCTCTTGAGTAAGCTCTGCATAGATATTTCTTAGCCAAATTGCTTCCTTTATTGCTTCAGTGATTGCCATATATTTTACTTCTGTTGTTGAAAAAGCTACTATAGCTTGCAAACAAGCTTTCCAACTTATAACAAAACCACCAAAAGTAAAAAGGTATCCAGATGTGAATCGTCGAGTATCAAGATCACCAGCAAAATCTAAATCCACATATACAACCAATCTAGTTAATGAATTTCCAAATTCAAGACAAGTTGTAGACGTACCTTTGAGATACCTTAATATCCACTTCACTGCCTGCCAATGCTCCTTCCCTGAATTAGCCATGTAACGACTCATCATGCTAACTGCATGTGCTAAGTTGGGGCATGTGCTAACCATCGCATACATAATGCTCCCAACAACACTAGCATATGGTGTCTTCTCCATTTTCTCAATTTCTTTATTTGAGGTCAGACATTGTTGTGACGAAAACTTGAGTGTGCAGCAAGAAGTGTAGTAACTGGTTTGGCTTTGCACAAACCAAACCTCTCCAGAACTTTGTGTACGTAACCCTCCTGAGAAAGATAAATCTTCTTAGCCTTACGATCACACCTAATCTCCATACCTAAGATGCGTTTTGTTGTACCTAAATCCTTCGTTTCAAATTCTGTACTTAATTGTGCCTTAATCTTAGCAATTTCTGACTTGCTCCTAGCTGCAATGTGCATGTCATCCATATAAAGCAGTAAATACATGAAGGAACCTTCACCAACTGATCTCATGTAAACACAAGAGTAATAACTGCTTGTCTTGAAACCAAAATTTAAAATAAACGTATCAAAACTTTTATACCACTGTCAAGGCGATTGCTTGAGATCATACAATGACTTCTGGAGTTTACAAACATGGTCCTCTTTGCCCTCAATCTGAAAACCTTCGGTTTGCAGCATGTAAATTTCTTCTTCTAAATCACCACACAGAAATGTTGTTTTAACATCTAGTTGCTCTAATTCAAGTTCATTAGATGAAACAAGACCAAGAAACAACCGAATGGAATTACATTTCACAATGGGTAAATAGCTTTATAACTCAGTTCTTCAATTCCGAGAATTTTGTCCTTTTTCTTGAACACCCATTTACACTTTATTGCTCTTTTACCTTTCGATAATTTTGCTAGAATCCAACTGTCATTCTTTTGAAGTGATTCCATTTCTTATAGCATAACCATAACCCGTTTATTAGAATTTGGACAAGTTGTTGCATTCTTTTTAACTAGCAGGCTCAAAATAACTCTCTGTCTCCTCAGCAGCTACAAAAGCAAACCCAACAAAGTGTGCTTCCTCAATAAACCTCTGTTAAGGTACACCTTGTTGAAATGACGGGGACGATCAATAGCAATAGAACGAGATAGCTGAACATTATTCATATTGGCTTGTTGCTCCACCTCAACTTGAGTATCTTTAACATCCTGATCATGGCTCTCAGAATGTGTTTAGAGCTTTACCTTACTTCCAATCTCATTCTTGTCAATGTTATTGTTAACAACATTGGGAATAATCAACTCCTCCTTTTGATATAGCACAGATGCCTCATCAAACACAACATTTTTTGATGTGAAAACTTTGGAAGTTTGTGGATTCTATAATCTATACCCTTTAACTCCTTGAGTGTACCCAAGAAAGACATAGAAGTTTATAGATTCCATAATCTATACCCTTTAAGTCCTGGAGTGTATCCAAGAAAGAAACACTTGATTGATCTAGGTTCTAACTTCCCTTCACTTACATGTGCATAAACTAGACATACAAATACTTTAATGTCACCATAATTTACCAGTTTACCTTACCAAACTTCTTTAGGTGTTTTTAACCGATAAATGTGTCAGGAGATCTATTCAATAGAAAACAAGTTGTTAAGATTGTCTCTACCCAAAACCTTTTTTTTTCAGTCTAGAGTTCGAAAGCATACACCTTGCCCTTTTTAATCAGGTTCTGTTCATCCATTTAGCCACACCATTTTGTTATAAGGTACCTAGAATGGTCAAATGACGCACAATTCCCTGATCTTTACAATACTGTTTGAACTCTCCTGAACAGAATTCTAAGTCATTATCTGTTCTTAACCATTTCACTTGCTTCCCAGTTTGCTTCTCAATCATGGTCTTCCATTCTTTGAAAGCAGTAAAGGCTTCACTTTTATGATTTAAGAAATATGCCTAAATTTTCCTTGAAAAATCATCAATAAAAGTGACCATATAACGAGCACCACCAAGAGAGGCCTCACGAGATGACCCCCAAACATCAACATTGATGTAATCAAGAGTTCCTTTAGTATTATGTTTTGTCGGAGTAATAAAAGAAATTTTCTTTTGTTTACCAAATAAGCAATGTTTACAAAAATCTAGTTTACTAAACTTTTTGGTCTCCAACTAGTCCTTACTTTCTCAATTCGAAAAGGCCACTCTCACTCACATGGCCTAACTGCATATGCCATAATTTTTTTACTTCTTCATCAGACATAAATGATTCAGCAATTGTAGACTGGCCTTCAACGGTCTTGCCTTTCAAAATGTAAAGTTTCCCTTTTCGATAGCCCTACATGACTACTAGTGATCCTATGATGATCTTCAGTGAACCATTCCTTCTGACCATTGTCCTCTGAGATGCTTAGAGAGATCAAAGGACATGCCTTACATTTGATAATGTTCTCACTATTCCATCATGCATCTGAACTTTTATACTTCCTATACCGGCAATCCTACAAGTTTTTTCATTTCCCATCATTACTACTCCTTGATTGAGTGGTTCATATATGTGAAACAAATTCTTATGAGGAGTCAAATGGAATGAGCAAGCTGAATCCATGGTCCATTCGCTACTTCGGTCATTATCAACATAAGCTATCACATGAACTTCTGCACTCTTCTTTGTGGCATCAACCACTACACCAAAGTCATCTTCATGGGTGGCAACACTAGCCTCATCTGATGATTTTTGCTTGTTCTTGCCTCCATTGTCTCCTGTTTTATTCTTTTTCTTCAATTTGAGACAATCATCCTTAATGCTTCTTACAATAGTTGCAGCGGAGATTCCGATGTTTTGATTTGAACCTCGCTTTTGAACTTCTTTCAGTGTTCCTTTCAATCAATTTGCCTCTTGTATATAAACATTCTCCATGTTCCTCATGCTTTGAAGTGTCCATTCTTTCTCTAGCCAACAAACTAGAACAAACTTCATACAAGGTAATAGTATCATTTCCATAAAGCATAGTGTCATGGAAACTATTATATGATGGTGGCAGATGATTTAACAAAAACATAAGAAAATCCTCATCATCGGTTTTAACATCAAGATTTTCTAAATCATTGATAATCTCCCTGAATTCTTCAAGATGTAGTTTAACAGACTTACCTTCTAGTAATTTATGCGAGCACAACCTGGACTTAGCGTATAAGCGATTTGTTGGACTCTTTTTCACAAGAAGTGATTCAAGCTTCAACCATAAACCAGTAATGGTTGTCTCTTTACTGACTTCTTGAAGAATATCTGTCGACAAGTGTAGTTGAATTTGAGTAAGTGCCTTCAAATTCTTCCTCTCCTTCTTTAGGTCTGAACCAAACATCTTTTCCACCCCAAGTAGTGCCTCATCCAAATCAAGACTAATAAGATTGCTTTTATATTGATTTGCCACATAGAAAACCTTATGCTATACATGAGTGAAGGAATATCTAACTTTTTCGATGCTGAAGCCATCACTGCTCTAATACCAATTTGTTATGATGGCTATAGCCTAAAAGAATTATATCGATAAAGAAAGCAGATAGAAAACAACACCAAATAACACCCAACGAAAGCAAGAATTTTAAATACAAGCACAAAGTAAAAGGGACGTAGGAACTTACAAGGAAAACCCCAACATGGGGAAAAACCTCGGGCGACAAGCCAGAAAATTTTCACTATGAAGGAGGAGTACAAAAACTCTTTTAAAAATAGGGTAGTTAAACACTTGTATTACTAACATCCACCAAGTAGTAACATATCATCTAAAAGCCACCACTAGACTCCTTACATAGGAGTTAAAGACAAAAGGCTTATGTTATCTGGCTAATATAGAATAAGGACCATATATATAAGAGACCAAAGACTTAAAGCCTATTTCCACAAACAATATGGGATGAAGGCTAACATAGAAAATTGAGGCAAACATAACAATTATGACTCACGCAAGCTCTAAGTAGGGTCCTCCATATTGTTGTAGACTAACAAACTTATGTAAACTTGCACAAAAGACAAACAAGCATTTAATGAAGACAAGATATAAAGTTTTTGCAGAAAACTTATCTTAATGTTTTGTCACATCTTATTAAAAAAAATTGCCTATTAAATAGGCACAATTACAAATAGAAATTTAGAAAAGTTAGGGTGCACTATTCATATGTGCATATCTATAACAAATTTGAGAAAGAATAGGAACCAACAATGCTAACATGTAGTAGAGAGATAGGGGAGGAAGTTTGAATCAATTCTTAACACACTCCTCTGATTCAAACTTGTAGACTCCTATCAGTGATTTTAATTATTCATGCTTATTTCTTGGTAAGGATTTTGTCAGGATGTCTGCTAATTGTTCATCTGTATTGTAGTGTTTCAAGACTATAGTTCCTTCAGCAACAAAATCCATGATGAAGTGAGCCATTATGTCAATATGCTTTGTTATATCGTGATATTGACTTTGCAATGGTTGCTTTATTGTTGCAATAGACTTCAGTTGCTTCACGTTGGACTTGACCGAGATCAGTCATGACCCTCCTTAGCTAAATTGCTTGGCATACAGAAGAAGTGGCTGCCATATATTTAGCTTCTGATGATGATAAGGCCTTGGTAGTTTGCTTCTTTGAACTCCAGGAGATAGCGCCTAAACCAAGACTGAACATGTACCCAAGATACTCTTCCTGTCGTGTATGCATCCTACCCAATCACTATCGATGAAGCCAATCAATTTAAAATTGGATGTATAATAATACCATATGCTAAGATCCACAGTTCTAGCCACATAACACATGCATCATTTAGCTGCACCGAAATGATGTTTAAAGGGAAAATGCAAGAACCTTAAGAACGCCCCTACTGAGAAAGCAATATCTAGCCTTGTGTGAGTCAAGTAAATTAGGCCGCCAACCATACTTCTAAATTTTTTTTCTTCCATTGAACCAATCCCATCATCATCAAGTAGTTTCTCATTTGCATTCATTGGTGTGGGTAAACAAATTCATCATATTGAACTGTTTTAGAAGATCTTCTGTTGAGAGATGAATACTCCTCCTTCAGCTTGTTTAACTGCTACTTCAAGAAAGTAATGCAGTACACCTAAATCTATCATCTTAAACTCTTTCTTCATGCATACTCAAAATTCATCAATAAGTGAAGCAGAAGAACTCATATAAATCATATCATCAACATAGAGATATAAAAAAAGGAAATTTGTACCTTGACTTTTTATATAAAGAGTAGGCTCATTCTTGCTTCTCTCAAAGCCATTTTGCAGGAAGTAGGAGTCATTGTTTGCATACCAAGCTCGAGGTGCTTCCTTTAAACCATACATAGGTTTCCTCTACTTCTTCCTTCCCATAGACCATGAAACCTTTAGGATGCAATACATAAACTTCCTATTGTAATTCACCATTCAAAAAAGCCGACTTAATGTCAAACTGATAAATCGGCAATCTTAATTGAGTAGTTAAAGCAAGTAGGGTTCTTACAGTCTCAAATCGTGTAATAAGAGAGAAGTTATCTTCGTAGTCCACAACTTGTTGGGAGAATCCCTTTGTCACTAGTCGGGCTTTATGTTTCTGAATGCTCACATCTGCATGAAACTTGGTTATAAAGACCCACTTTACTCCGATGGCCTTTTTTCCTCTGGGAAGGTCCACCAACTCTCAAGTCTTGTTTTTTTCTATTGCAGCAATTTCTTCATCCATGGACTTGATCCATTCTTATTTTTTGGCTGCTTCTTCATAGATACTTGGACTAACAACAAAATATAGCTTGTTTCATTTCAAATATCTCAATACAGGATTGTGTTTTCCATGGTGGGGTGTCATCTGCCGAGCTTGATTTGGTAGAGTTGTTCCCTTCACTTGATGAGGTTGAAGGGTTTAAAGAAGTCGAGACTGAAGCAGAGCTTAGAGGTGTTTGTGGTGCTCTCTCATTTGGTCGAGCTTCTACACTTGTTGGAACCTCAAATGTCACAATATTCCTTCTTCATTTTCATGCCAATCCCACCTTGCCTCTTCATTAAAAATCACGTTCCTGCTTATAATAATAGGATCATACTGTCTATAAGCTTTGGAGTTAGTACAATAATACACAAAGATACATTTGACGGATTTCTCATCAAGTTTGCTATGTTTGTGTGCATGAACCAATGCAACCAAATATTTTCTAAGTGACTTACCTAAGATCTTCTATCTATTTAAGCTTAATGGGGTGTTTGATTTGGTACTGCTCTTGTCAGGACATAAATTCAATATATAGATAGTCATAGCCATTGCTTCTCCCCATAATTGCGCCAACATGCTTTTTGCCATTTTGACAATTGTATGATTCTTCCATTCTGCTATTCCGTTTTGTTCAAGTGTATAAGGTGAAATTAGCTCCTTTTGAATTCCATTTTCTTCACATAAACTATTGAATACTTTAGAAGTGAATTCGTCACCTCTGTCCGTTCGTAACACCTTGATACTCTTGCCAATTTGCTTCTCCATTAAAGGCTTGAACTTTTTGAACATGCTCAAGGCTTTTGATTTTAACTGTAGGAAGTACACCCAGCTCATCCGAGTGCAATCATCTAGAAACAACAAGAAACGGCGACTTCCTCCAAATGATTCAGTTTTCATCGGGACATAAAAATCAGCATTACAAGCTCTAAATTAATTTCTGCTCTCCATGATTGTCCAACATAAAAATACACATGCTTCACAGAAATCTAACGAGTTAATACTAGGTAATCCAAATACCATTTCTTTTTGATGCAGCAACTTTAACCCTTTCATATTCAAGTGCCCGTATCTTAAATGCCACAATTTAGAATCATCCTTTGCTTTAACAGCCAAGGCATGTTTGTCAATGCACGAAAAAACTAAGGAAATAACTTATTTTGTGTCATATTTACCTCAGCTATAACCTGATTCGTCTTCTGCTTCTTGATCCTGCATGAGAAATTTTCAAACAACACTGAGAAGCCACTGGATGCCAACTGTCCCACACTTAAAAGGTTTTGCATTAAATCAAGCACAAAGAGCACATTCTGAAGAAGCTTGCTACCTCCACCACTATTAACAGCTACAATACCTCTTCCCTCAGCTTGCGTTTGTTTGTCATCTCCCAGCCTTACCTTGAGCTTGTATGAGTCCTCTAGCTCCTTAAACAATGAACACAACCCTGTCATGTGGTTTGATCAACCACTATCCAAAAGTCAAATATAACTTAAGCTTTCAGTTTGTTCTAATTTGGCCATAAATATTTGAACTCCTCCCTTTCTTCTGCTTCTGCTTCTTCCACATAATTAGCCTGATTTTTCATTCTCCAGCAGTTCGCCTTGATGTGGCCATATCATTTGCGATAGTGACACTGACCTGATTGTCTTTGCCCATCTCGAAACCAACCACGTCCATGTCCTCGAGTGCCTCTGCCACGATAGCCTCCTCTTTCTCAGCTCCAGGACTGTTCGTTGTTGTAACAAAGGACTTCCCGTTGATATGAGGCATCTCCCTTTACATGAAAAGCTTTCTCCTCACTCAACTTCATTGTGTGATTTTCTTCAAATGAAAAAACATCAAAATCCTAGATTGCAGCCACAACATGATCATACTTTATGCATGTCAGGCTTCGGAGGACTTTTGCAGCCACTGTTTGATCGCTACATTGCTCACTGAAGGATCTCATATTGTTGACAATGGCATAAACTCTAGATAAAAAATCCTGCACAGACTCATCAGACATTATAACTGCAGTTTCAAAATCTTGTCGAAGAGACTGTAATTTTGCAACATTAACTTTTGCGTCCCCTTGGAACTTCTTTTGCAAAATTCTCCTGGCCTCCTTGGATGTTATTACTCCCATAATTCTTAAGAAGATACTCTCATGAACTGCTAGCTTGCTGAATAAAAAACAGTGCCTTAGAGTCTTTCTTCTTATTTTCCTTCAATCGAGCTTCTTCATTCGGATCGAGATATCCGTGCTCAACCTAAGTCCCAAAGAACTAGAGACTTGAACAAGGTTTTATCTTGATGCTCCAGAACTCATACTTCTCACCACTGAAAACTGGAATAAGTGGTTGCGAGGCTAAATTCAAATTTGCTACCATCGAAATTCTCTCGTGTTTCACTCTTGATCGCCAAGCTAATGACCCAACCTTGCTTTTATACCAAAATTGCCGTAGACTGATAAACTTACGTGAAAATGCACAAAAGACAAACAAGCATTTAATGAAGACGATACATTACAAAGTTTCAACAGGTAACTTATTTCTGTCGCATTTTATTAAAAATAATATTGCCAATTAAATGAGAGCAATCGAGTTGGCTAGGTCCTTACGAGATAAAGCTCTAACTTCAAATTTTAAACTGATATATATATAAGGACGGTTCAAACTGGTTTAAGCTAAAAAAGTTACTTACCATCTCAACTCAAGGTGTAGGTTAAGCTACTATGCCCATTTTTATCTAATTAAAAAATCATGGTCGTTCCATTTAAAAGACCATTCCTCACTTTCTTTCTTACCTTCTTTTGCTTCCTTTGAACCAACGTAATTTAATTTAATATTTTTTATAATTTATACATTAATTAAACAATTTTAATAAATTAGTTAATTTTTAAAAATTAAAATTTTATCTTATAAATTTTAGTTTAAAAATAAAAATAATATCAAAATATGTGTTTTCTAAATGATAATTTATAAATTATAGAAAAAATTGATTAAAACAAAATAAATGACAATTT
Organism: Erythroxylum bequaertii; assembly: GCA_024520955.1. Taxonomy (NCBI): domain Eukaryota; kingdom Viridiplantae; phylum Streptophyta; class Magnoliopsida; order Malpighiales; family Erythroxylaceae; genus Erythroxylum; species Erythroxylum bequaertii. The sequence continues at coordinate 61,570,576 of JANIJF010000004.1, forward strand.
TTTTTCAATTTAAATTTTTATCTTAAATTTTTATTTAAAAATACTAAAATTAAAATAATAAAAAATCAAAA
>JANIJF010000004.1:61586004-61597997 GCA_024520955.1 Erythroxylum bequaertii
TTATTGTTATTAAATGAATAATTTTATTATATTAAAATAATAATTTTATCCCGGCAGGATGGAGCAATCGTGATGACACCTCTGACCTGATCTCTGTCAACAAAGAAAACAACCCTTTAGCAACAGATACTAAAGGGGGTTAAGTATCAGAAGGAAACCCATGTGAAGGAAATTGGCAGCGAGTGTCCTGTGTGTCTTTCTGCGTTTGCAACCACTCTTTTCATGCTTCTTGTATCACTAATTGGCTGAATTATCATTCTAGTTGTGCTGTTTGTAGAGCTTCTGTTGCTGTCAACAAGCGTACTAATAATAGTAGTTCACATCACAAACAAGGTTTGCCTGATGCTGATAGTTTGGTTTGACAATAAGATCTAGTTCGATTTTGTGTTATCCAAAGTTTTGATCATTTACTTTTGTCCTCAATCAATCTTGGCGAGAATGGGAAGAAACTTGAAGCAAAACTTCTATATTCTGAAATTTTCAGATCAAAAACTTCAGTTTACAGTTGGTCATAGCCTACACTTTAAGCATAATTAGCAGATGTTGAAACACAAAAAATGGTAGGTTTGCATGACAAGAAAGTGACCCACCAAGCTCAAAGCCAAACTTCAATGGAGTAGCTTATCGCAAGAAGTAGGCAAGTGAACCGCTGGAGCCCAAATTGGAGTCACCCAGACCAGAAGCTACACAAACAAAATAGTCACTTGGAGTCCCTTAAGCTCAAAATGGATCTTGGGCCATCCGTACAATCCTAACCTGCGCTTGGACTGGTTCTTGTTCAATCAAAACAAAAACGACAAAAGTTTACTCGCGCTGTCTGAAATGTCAAGGCTTAAACGGCACCGTTTAAAAGGTGGCCACCAACTCAATACAAAACAAAACAAACACATTAATTAGTTAATAATGACTTACTTTAATCACTAATGCAGGACCATGACCATTGACCAACATAGAGTGGAGTTTGCAAGTTACGCGCCTAGAATTGAGAGTAGGACTAGCTATGATATGTCACACATATATTCCCATGCAAAGTAAAGCTAAGGAGTGGGAGAGGGAACAGAGCAGACCGGGAAAAGGTTCGTCCGGTCGGGGACACATCGACTGATGCACACACCATCAAAGCACACCAATAAGCTCCCTTTTTCTTTTATTAACATTTCTTTTCTATCAAACCCATGACTTAATTTATCTTATTATAATTACACAAGATTCTGTAGAACTTATAAACCTTAAAGCTATAAATTTCAGATCATATATTTCACTTGTGATATCGATAGGATAAGATTGTGTATTATTGAATTTCTTCAAATTTTACATTTTAACGAGACTTAGATTGAATGTTATTATTGCTATAGTATATTTTACTTGTAAAATTTTTATTTTTACCTCTTATTTTTTGAATTTTTTGACTGCATTTTTGTGTATATTATCAAATAAGAGTTTAAGTAATTTAATATTTTATTTCTTATCTTACCATCATTACGCGATTAATCAAATATATACCATATTCTAATATGATATTTTTTCAAAAAAGCTCCATATTAATTATGAATAAGATTACGTGCTACAAAATTTTTCTGAAATTAACATTTCAAGAAAATTTTTAGTGGGCTGTATTATTTTTGTTTTTATTGTTTTTTTTGATAAATCAGTAAATTTGTATATAAATAAGAAAATGTGATGTCCACAACATCAACAAGAGATTTCTTGAACAGAAATCCCTTAGTTACCAAAAGAAACGAGGCAGTACAAATTCATAAGGATTCTTGTTTTTATTGTTGAAATATGAATAGCACATTATTTTGTGGCTAAGTAAACGCGCTTCTGTACATGAACTTTTTCCATGCAAGATTAGGTCACTAATTTATGTCTTTATTCTAAGCACAGGGCACGAGATGGAATGACAAAGGAAGCTTATGAGTTAAGAAAGAAATGCCTTCTCAAAACCCTAAAAAAAGCAAAGGATATATAAAACAAAAAGAGTAGTCAAGGCCTGGCTAGAAGGAAAAAAGCACTATATAGTTTATATATTAATGCACATAACATATGATGTGTGTGTATATATATACATATAAAGGTTCTTGCTTTATTTTAGCTCCTCATTCCACTTCCACCTTCTATCTTTCTTTCTCTCCTATCTCTGCTAAAAAAAAGAATACTCCCTCTTGTTGATGTGATTCTCCACTAGTATTCTCCTCCGAGATAAAGAGAGCAAAAAACACAACCCCATCAAACTTTACAAAAGGAGAAAGCTCAGGAACCATGGTTTTTTCTTCCATCCCACCTTATCTTGATCCAGCCAACTTTCAGCAAGTAAGGGGTTTTTCTTCAGTTTTTGTTCCTTAAGATTTCTTTGGCTATAAAGCAAAAAATGTTCAAAAGATAAATATTCTTGCTAACTTCTGTTTATATATATCTTGCTTGAATATACCAGATATTTGATTTTTGCACTTTTGCTTTCTTTTTACAGCAACCAAATCATCACCATATTGGTGGTGCAAGTACTGGTTCAAGCAGTCAACTTCTTCCCCCACAACCGCCACCACCACCACAACTACCTCCCCTACAGCCTCATGGAAGCGGGGGTGTCGGCTCGATCCGGCCAGGTTCAATGGCCGATCGAGCTAGGATGGCCAACATACCTATGCCAGAGGTGGCATTGAAATGTCCAAGATGTGAATCAACCAACACAAAGTTTTGTTATTTCAACAATTACAGCCTCTCACAGCCTCGCCACTTCTGCAAAACCTGTAGAAGGTACTGGACCAGAGGTGGTGCCCTAAGAAGTGTTCCAGTTGGAGGTGGCTGTCGGAGGAACAAGAGAAGCAAAGGGAACAGCTCAAAATCTCCTGTCAGTAGCGACCAACAAACTTGTTCTGCAGGTTCTACAAGCACTGTCTCTTCTAATAGCGGAACAAGTGATATACTGGGCCTTGGACCACAGCTTCCTCCTCTAAGATTCATGGCTCCTTTGCATCATCTCACCGATTATGCATCCGCAGATATGGGGTTGAATTATGGGGGCCTTTCAGCTCCAGTTGGAGGATCTACTGACCTGAATTTTCAAATAGGGAGTGCTTTAGCTGGCGTTGGTCTTGGTGGTAGTGGTGGTGCTGGTGGGTCACTAATCTCAGTAGGAGGTTTAGATCAGTGGCGCCTGCACCATCAACAATTTCCCTTCTTGGGTGGGTTGGATTCATCATCTTCTTCAGGTTTATATCCATTTGACGGTAGTATTGAGCAAGTTCAAAGTTATGGTGGAGCGAGTCAAATGAGAGCAAAGATGTCTGGCTCTGGAGCAACTCAGTTGGCTCCAGTGAAAATGGAGGACAATCACGAGCTGAATCTGTCGAGGCAGTTTTTGGGAATTAATCCAGGGAATGATCAGTACTGGAGTGGTAGTGCCTGGACCGATCTGTCCAATTTTAGTTCATCTTCCACGAGCAACCAATTATAGATATTATTGCTTCTCGTTATCTATGTGATAACGGTGGGATGAAACTTCAGCACCTTATCTTGTCAGTGTAGCTTCAATATCAGAAAGTTAATTAGTAGGATGTACTCATAGCAAATTCTCCAATTCTCTCGTTCGAGATGGGGTACTTCGAGATTGGATTGAGGAATCTGCTAGCTTTCTTCAATATTACTACAAAGAAAACCCTAGAAATGGTAGGTCTTTTATGTTTTTTCTTCTTCTTCTGGCTTCCTTTTTTTCTTTATGTAGTTCCAGATTGCAATGTATTGGCATGTATACCAAAGTGGGTGTATGGCTTCTGAGAGATGTATCAAAATATGCTAATCGAAACTTTATATTAATTAAGTTATGTTCTTGCCAAAAGGATCGTCTTTCTGAACAGCAAGCTATTGGCTTTTAGCCGTTTGAATTGAACTTGAAAGAAGGAAGATCTTTTGAATATGCCCTATCAAAATTGTCTCAATGAACATAAGTTCCCTCTTTCTTTTACAAAGCAACCATGAACTTTTCACAATGTTTAATATTGACTAATTAAGCATTTCAAAATACTCATATTGTTTAAGTTAAAGAATTGGTGCTTTGAGAATGTCAAGAAGAAAGTAATTCTGATTTCATAACCTCCAAGATGCAAAGTGTGATCTCGTCCTCTTTTGAACTAGAGCAGTTGCAGGCTATATATAATGAAATGTGCCGCTAATGGTCAGCTAGAATATTTTGATCTTATTCATACTTCTTTTTGATGATATGGCTATCTTCTTCCATAGTTTAAACTTCAAAGATAAACTTGGTTTAGAATGATAATACAATAATTGTCTTTCTAATACAGTAACATATAATTTTCTGTCAAAATAATACAATCCCAATTCGTATCACCCTGCCAACTATATAAAATGCCTATTATGACCACAAGTAGCATCCTTCCATGGAAAATGGAATTGTATGTCTGAAGTAAGAAATCTCAAGCTTGATGCCCTAACAGAAGCGGTTTGATATAGTGTTATATCGACGTGTATAGATATACCGGATCATATGTCACTATGGGAATGCTATGTGTCAGGTTCTTTCCTTGATTTAGAAAAGCAGGTTTTGCTTTTTTCAGTTGTTACTTCAGTTATTATCATTTGTCTTAGGTCGTTGAATGCAGAACTTGGAATCCTTCACCAATTAATCAGCAAGTGGAGTTAAAGTAAGAATTCCAGAGTGCATTACTCTTCAATTTGTTCTGTTGTCCAAGCAGAAGAATTTGAGATTCAGAATTGAGACAAAAGGGTATGTCTTTTGGAGATGAATCTGCTGATAATTGAAACAACAACAAAAAAACTTAGGTTTTCGCAAAAAGAACGTTCTATCTCTTCTGGCTCAGTCCAACTTCATTCATTGAGTACTAAAGAAGATCAAGGCTTTACTCGAGGCTTGCATTGGCAGTAGATCACAGAACGTCCTCTTTCTTCTGCAATGAGATCTACCTAGAGTTTGGTGAGTTCCAGGAACTCACTCCAATGAAACCAATTCTTTATGATTCACATTTTTATATTTCAGTCAGTGACGATATGCTTTGCACGAGAAAGATCATAATGCTAATATATTAATAACATAATTATTACAAACAGTAAGTGAAGCCATACCCTTTTTGATCCATATGTAAACTGATATAATTACGAATGATTCTACAATTATATGACAATAGATGTTAACCTAGTACTGGTTGGTGGGTGATGGGAAATTCCATGTAAAAATGACAAGACAACAATCTCAAAAGACTCCATTAAATTGCATAAACAAGGAAATGATTATGTGGGTTTTAAAGAAAAACCTGTCTTTGATACAATTCTCGAAGTTCGTTTGCCAAGAAAATTATCTAAAGACAGCAAACCCAAATCACAACAGACCTGGTTTATGGTCACTTGGCAAACGAGTCAAAGCAGATCCTTCCCTTAGACTGTCAGGAAATATACATGGGGAATGTCGGTCTGACCCCTTTCTCTCAATTTGAAGCAAGGTTGAGCGCGTGTAACTTTCACGACTCACTAGGGGACAAAGCACTGTTTTGTCAGCTTGTGGACCTGACGTGACGACCTGGCACTTGACCCAAGTGATTCGATCTTGAATCGCACGCGCTTCGAGGATGCGTGCATGAAAGTCTGATACACACCTCCTTCGACCTTCGGTTTCTGCGGTCGTCAGCCTTTTAACTCACAGTTCGGTTTTTGTTGCTTATGTTTCTTAACTTTGAAGTCTTTTTAACTGTGCTTGGTCTATAACCGAAAGGACTTTTGACTTGTAGACTTCATAGACAACTTGAATAGGTTAAGAGTAATGCTTGGTGGATCACTTGGCATACCATTTAAGCTATTTAATCCATAGAGCTAGGTACCCTTTGAGATAAGCATTATTAAACTAAAATTTTATAATAACTTATACTAAATAAAATGATAATTATAGCCTAATTTAGATGACATTAAAATTAGATATCCAGAATAATATCATATCAAGTTTTTTAATAAATAAAGTATATTAAAACTAAAATAAATATTTTAATTTATACTAAAATATGATAAATTAAAAATTGAATCTCTATTTTATTAGTAAAACCTTCAAAATAATCGTCTTGATTATTCATAATTTTTCTTGTAGGAGATCGTTTAAGTACATGACTGAGAAATAATAAGGTGATCTGATTTTTATATTTAATTACTTTTATCTTGTCACTTCAAACATAAAAGATATGTATTGTGATTTAATATTATTTGACATTGAGAAAATGATAATCAACTAACCACATTTTTTTTTTGTCTCTATAACATTTATCAAAAGATTGGGACAACTAATCACAAATCATTTTCCATAGGGTAATTTTCATGTCATGTCAGTACAAAATTATAAGAAATTGTTGATAAGAGAACTAATTCTAGAAGTTCACAATTGCTCAATAGGCCATTATTTATGTAACGATTGAAAAATTTAACTGATTTAATCATAAAATTTTTGAATTCATTGACTTTTCAGTTTGATTTTTAATTTTTCATTTGATGTATTTTAATAATTCTTATTGTTAAATATTGATTAGTTTGTTACTTAATCAATCAGTTTTGTAAATTAATTAATTTTTATAAATAAAAATAAATCAAATAGTTTCCATTTAATAGTTTCATTTTTTCAATTAAACTTCAAATTCTTCTATGAGTAAGGATAGTTTCTTTTAATCATATTTTAAAATTTTTAAATTTATTCAATCATTAACCAACTTTATGACAGTATGATATTGGATAAACCTTTTAAATCTTAAACTTTTTTACTTACCAGTTTAACTTCTAGTCTATTTTTAAAACATTGGTTACTTGGATACATTGTGTCCTACCTTCACAAAATAACACAGCTGTCTTTAGGAGTAGTTTACGTAGTGAGAAGAATTTCCTAACAGATTTAATTAATCTCCAAAAATTAAAGATTAAATTTACTTTATATGAGAAACTTCAAAAATTATTTGAGTGTAACATATTATTTAAATTAAATTCACGAGTTCTTAAAATGATTTACACAAAATATGTATTTGATAGAGTATTACATATTTTTAAAGATTTATTTAATAATTAAAAATAATAATTATGCATTTTCACTGCCTTTAACTTAATTAATAGGAAAATGAATCAACATGAAAATATAGAATTTTAAAATTAGCTAAGGTTAATAATAAGAGTTCAATTTGATCTAATATTAATTAATGCATAGGTATGTACTATGTTGTACAATATAGACACATCAGAGATTTGAACAAACATAAAAATCATTCATTACTTTAGCCATTTGTCAAACTCAAATCTCTAATATTCTAGCGAAATTGGGCCTAAAATTTTGGGAAGATGTATGGAGAAAGTTGGACAAAAATACAAGGCAAGGATAAGGAACCTAAGTTTTTGTGTTGCTATTGGGTAAGATGCATAAAAGTTAACCAAATTCATGATTAGGGACCCTAGAGGAATAGGACTATTGACGGACCAACCCTCAAAATAATACAACATTAGAAAAGAGAGAGAAAAAAACATACTAATGAAAAAGAAGAAGAAATTAATGGACCCCCTTAGTTTCTAAGAAACTTCTTTAAATCTAACTAGCTCTTGCAACTAGGACTATATTGTATTATGTCAAAAGCATAGGGATTGGCCATCTCGAAAGAAAGGAATAATATGGATATTTGGATGGTGTTGCCTTTTGCTATTACCAAGACTGCTCACCAAACATCGAATAAAGCAGATTCAAAAAAACCCTCAAAACCCTAAAAAAAGAGGAGCTATCTTCAAGAAACCAGCACATGATTCATAGCCGAGTATGGTCAGAAAGAGAAGAGATATTAATGGTGCTATAATATGCTAGCTATTTTGGTCAAGCTTGTGCCCTGTGTGTTCTGACCAGCAATCAAAGGAAGGTTATACAGTTAGTGATCCCGAAACTTTTGAACTTGGAATATGGCCATTTCTTACGTATTCATATCAATGTATTAAAAGACACAAAAAAAGGAACAACCTTGCAATCTCCTGTAATATACATATCGTGCCAAAGAACATGTCTTATCATTAGCTATCCAAGAAGGAATTGTAGGGCGGCTCAGAAATCCAAGCTATAATATGACTGGTGTATCCACACTTCTTTATAGAAATGCTGTAGTAAAGTCCTTCAATATTTTGAAACCAAGAGAATTTACAGTCATTATTTCTTAATAATTATGTAGTTTAAGTTGATTATGAGATGAATTAGTAAATTAAAATTAATCTAAGGAGATAATATTCATTAATACTTTTGAAAAAGAAGACTATAAGTTGTCCTCATCTATACATTCGTAATGCTTTTAACGATAGGTTGGGAAAAGGAGGAGGAATCGATCTTGACCATGATGACCACATAACGTCCACATGGATTCTCGTGACATGAACTATGTATAACAACAGCTTTCACTTTTCTTAACGTTCTTGTACTAAACATGTTCTTTATTACTCTGATGGGTGTGTGCGCTCTTATCATATATCCATATCTGCCTAAAATAGGAGGGAGATAGTAACAGCATGCACATACAGGTGGCGGGGGAAAAAAAAAAAGGAAAGCAAAAAGATTGATGAGATTCCATTATGCTATTGTGAGTCCTCACGTTCTCGCCACATGAGCTCAATCATACAACCCAAACGTCATCTTCATCTCCTTCTCATATACATTGATTTGTCACACAATTATTTTTATGGATTCCCTTAGTCATTTCTATTACGAATTTGCCTCTTTTTGCCAACCTGACTCCACTCATCCACATATTCTTCACATTCCTTAATCAGGCCAAAATTTCATTCCTTCTAAGTCTGTCCCCATCAATGAAATGTGGGAGCAGCCTTGTTCATGCATTTCAGTTTCTTATATATCTATAGTAAATTTAAATTTTTATTAGAAACAAACATGTTTTCAATGTTATTATCAACGATTAAAAAACTTAATTGGTTCGGCTGATTTAATAATAAAAACTTTGAACCCTCTAATTTTTTGGTTCAGTTTTTAATTTTTCAGTTTAGTTTATTTTAGTAACTCTTGTTATTAAAAACCGATCAATTTATTAATTAAGTTGTCAATTTTTGTAAATTAATACGTTCTTATAAATAAAAAAATTAATTTCATTTAACATAATCACTTTTTTCAATTAAACTTCAAAATTTTCAATGTGTAAAGACAATCTCTTAAAATTATATTTCAAAATTTTTTACTTTATTTAATCTTTAGCTGATTTTACGACAGTCTAATCTTGGTTGAATCTTTTAACCTTAAATCTCTTGCCTTGCTGATTTAATTTCAGTCTGATTTTTAAAACATTAGTTATTATTAAAGTTTCTAATTGAATTATGAAATTCTGCTAATCACTTTATTTGAAAATTTTCATCTTAGGTGGCATTTCTTTAGTGGATATTCTAGATTGTGGGTAAGATCTATAAGATAAATCCATCATTTTAGGTAGGAGTTGTTCATTCAAGAAAAATCAAAAGAAGAACAGATTCAATGACTTAAGAGGGCGATCTTTATGCTGTAGAGCATCCTAAGTTATGGCTTTATATGAATTGTCCCAAAAAGCAAGGGAATTTGACTATATATATAGAAATAGGTCTTTTGAAACTAACCCAGATGGCATTTGATAATTAGTCTCATTTGGCAATGATAATAATGCTTTTATGGCCGCATTCTTTGTGAGAAATGGACCCTGATGTGATCTCATTATAGTCATCACATAGAATTTTAATCCTTTTTGGAATTCAACATTACTTTTCACTCTTTTTCTTATCTTAGATTTGAAAATAGTTCTATATCATAAGTCCTTCTATTTATTATTATTATTCAAAATTTGACAGGATATGCATATTTCTAATGTAAAAATAACACAATGGAACTTGCCTATGTGGAGTGAACTAATGCTCATTGTCTTACATTATTGTTATAAAAAAATAGCAATACTTTTTGGATAATGCAAGGATCTTTTTTAGTCAATCAATCTTTTGTGATTTGGGTATGCAACGAGCTGCATGTAGCTATTTTCTGGTTTAATAATTGATTTGAAAATACACGTGGTTGTTTTTTATTTTTTTTTGTGAGTACATTATTGTGGTTGAATATTTAAATCATTCGTGTTTGCCATATCGAAATTTCCCTATTCTGTTCTCCATTAAATCCCACCATAGATGTGAATGATTCAAAGCACAAATGCAGCTTCTGAGTGGGTGGGAGACATGTCATTAAACTGAATTGTGGTGAGTACAAATTAAATTTTCATTGATTATTTTAGGGGTATATATGTTTTCACCTACTATTCTAGTCATTAGTAATCATAAGGGTTACAATAGGTTTGGTCGGGTTGGATCTACTGCCAATTTTGTATGATTCATTGTTTATTATTTACGGTCCGAACTCAATTCAAAATTTGACTTGAGTTATATAAAAATAATTTTGTTTTGATTTTAAATTTCTTAAATTTACAAATTAAAATGATATTATTTTAATTAATTATATCAAAACAATATTATTTAAGTGAGAGAATTCTAACCTTTAGACTGTTTAGGTCAAATTTTGAGTACGCCAAACCTAATAACCATAGATCGTGGTTAGTGTTAACATATACGAAAGAGAAAGCAAATAACTTTGACACCATTCCTGATTACATATAAAAGCACTAATCTTTTTGGCAAAGTGGGCTGTCTTGTTCTTCATGCAAAACAAACTTTCTTTGGTGGTCTTATTGTCTTCCAAAGATTATACTTTGGTTATCTATTGTTGTCGTGTAATGTGGGAGCTCAATGCAAACCCACACAACCAATATGGAGTAGGTCTCCTTATTGATTCCAGTCTATAGTAAGGTCGTCTGTAGGTACTTGAACTGTTGCTTACGTGAGGAAGCACTAAGTTTGGTTGGAATTGTTTTTGTTAGTTTTGTATGCACTTTTTCAAGAGTAATATCTTATTCAAGTTGTCTGCACTAAATTTTTGTTGTACTCTTGAAATTTTCTTTTAAAAAGTCGAACTTGAACGTACAAATCGTAAGATGAGCTTTCTTGTCACTTGTGATTAAGCAATCAGTTAAAAGTGGAGTTCCTGTTTTTGTTTGTTCTTATGTTAATGGAGAAATTTATAACTATTATTCTTTAAACAGAGGTTAGACAAATATTTTTTTTTTGAGAAATTAAAATTTTTTAGGTTAGACAAATATTGCGAAGCATGAATAATATGTAAATTATTTATTTCTGATAGTGAATTAAATGATAGTTTTAGTTCAAGTACTAGATAAAATCTCAATTCAACATCTAAAAATTCTAATGCTTTGAAAACTGAATCAGAAAATAATTTGATAAAATAAGAGATTTAAGGTTTAAAATGTTCAAATATCATTAAACCCTCATAAAACCAATTAAATATTAAATAATTGAATAATTTAAAAAATAGTTGAAGAAGATTATCCTTATTTATTGAAAATTTTAAAGTTTAATTTAAAAAAAAGAACGTTAAATAAAAAATAATCGATTTATTTTGGTTTATAAAAATTAATTAGTTTATGAAAAATATTTGATTAATTAATAAACTTATTGATTTTTAACAACAAAAATTATTGAGCTAAATTGAACCGAAAAGTTAAAAACGGAACCAAAAAATTGATCTGTTCAAGTTTGTTAGTGTTAAACCTGCTAAATCGGTTCAATTTTTAAAACATTGAAAATTTCTCATATATATTCCATATTATCAATTAAAGTGTTTGAAGGTTTGCAAACGAGTTCCTTTTACTTTGGATTCGTGGAAAGAGACTTGAATTTGTTTAAACAGTACATATGTGAAAAGAAAAACAAAGTAAAGCTAATCACGTGTAAAAGAGCTCAACGTAATTGGAAGACAAACCTATACAACCTCAGGTATGCTCTTACATTGTTTCCACTTTTCAGTTTTCCTCTTTCCATCCAGCGAGCATGTGTCTCACAGCAGATGGAGTGAGAAAGTTCCCGGTGAAGCACTC
>JANIJF010000004.1:61602951-61613709 GCA_024520955.1 Erythroxylum bequaertii
AAGAAGCATCGAGAAAGCCTAAACCAAAAAGGTGGTTTTATTAAACAATTACTAACATGGTGGCATGTTAGGCAAGTAACAAGTGTCACTTGCTACATGTCACATTCTTAAGCTTTTTCCAACAAATTTCAATTTCTACACCAATTTATTCCCAAATTTTTAATGGCTCAAATTAATAAATTCTTATGTTGTTGTAAGTATCCTTGGTTGGGGTTAGAGACTGTCGTTTTTCGCAATATCTCGATGTACATTTTTTTAATTATAAATTTTCTGAATTATAAAAAAAGTGAGGTTTAGTTGTACATTGGTTTTGAAAATAGACAATGAATTTTAATAAATTGTAATTACTTTTTATGGCTAATTAGAATTTATTATGCTATATTTTATATCATATTGAAATAAATAGTAAACTTAAAAATAAGAAGAAAATATAATTATCAATTATTTTGGTACATTAAGAATCTTATTATTTGTTGATCAAAATAAAACAGAATTTTATTTAAATTTTAAATAAGTATATTTAAAAAAGAACACTAAAAATCATTAACTAGTAATCTATTATAGATAAAAAAATTTGTTTAAGATAATTTTAGAGTATTTTAAGAAATAATATTAAAATTTTTATTAGTTTATTAAATAATAATAAACATTGGTGTATTTTTAATTTCAATAAAATATTTTATTTTTATAACTTTTAATTATTCTTTATTACTTACCAATTTTATAATAATTTAATACTAGTTAAATCTTAAATCTTAAACCTTAAACCTTTTGTTTGATAATTTTAATTCCTCATCCAATTTTTAAAAATCGGATACGAGGGAAGTTATTTAAAATCCATTTCCAACGGCTTGGAGCCTTGGACCCTGGGGACTTAATTCAAGCCTACAAAGATTCAAAAAAACCGATACACTGTATATTTCATTGTAAATGTAAGGAGTCCAGAGCTCCTGTCTAATATTATGGTGTTTTATTGTGTTCAATAAATCTCAGCTATTTATAGGACCCGCATAGAACCTGCGTGGAGCTCGCAAAATAAATGGCTGAAATTTCATGAGACAGAATAAAACTGGACAGAAGATCTGGACTCGTCTATAAATCCAGATCTCTTGTCCAATATTATGATATATTATTATGTCCAATAAATGTCCGCCAAATAGGTCCACCCGACTCGTTCTTTGATTTTTGTTTCTTCTATAGCCATGAATTGATCTAATAAAAAGAAATCATGATCCGCCGTCAACGACCTGATCATGTATATCGACCGTTCACCCTTCCATCCTACGGATACGTTAATAGCTCGCAATCAGCGTTGAGAATCGACTACATTCTTATTTTTATGGGTTTATTTAATGATCATTTAGACTGTTCTTTTCTTGACATTTTTATTTTTATTTTGTTTAGAATTTCATGCAATACATGGATTTTAACAATTTTTTAGTTTTGAATTTCAGAGGATTTCGATTGGCATAATTTGGTAAAAAAAACGAGCTTCGTATTTCGGGGGAGTAGAGCCGATCTAGCAAATGGCTTCCAAGGATTTGTTCCCGAGCGCCGAACTATGGTAAATTCCTGTTTTCTTTTTTTCTTTTTCTTTTTCTGTTTTTGTATTTAATTCGAATGTACAGAGCTGGCTATGATGATCTATACAAAGTAGACGCATGATTTCATCGTCGTTTTGTCTAATGCTCCTTTTTTTGTTTTATTTCCGTTGTTATCCTTTTGTGGATATATCAGCGAGTTCATGCCACTCGGTCAAGTAACTCAAATCCCCTCGTTTTTCTTGTTTCAGGTGCTCGTTAAACTCTTTTTGGTTTATTTATTTTGTTGCCTCAAGTTGGGTTTTTAGTAGGTTTCTGATTTATAATCCGTTTTCTTTTTATCTTGCAGTTTTTTGCTCTTCGTTATATTGAACTCATACCAGGTTTCCCCGAATTTTCTGGTATTGTTCTCCATTGTATAAGTAGATTGTGTCTGTTTGATGCTTGAATTGTATTATTGTTTTTGGTGGTTTCATTCGTTTTTACATTTATTATTTTGTGTAGCTATGGTTTGTGCTTGGAGTTTTTTTAATGGCTACGACCCTGAGGATGTATGCCACTTGTCAACAACTGCTCATGCACAGGCTCATGCTGCAATGGCCAATGGCATTCTTGGTCACACAGAATTGAGATTGCGTATGCAGCCATCCGCAGTGCTTTCAACCAGAGGGCGTTTACAAGGCCTCAGACTCCAGCTTGCACTTCTTGATCAGGGATTTGATGACCCAGGTGTGTGCAGAATTAGGATTTTGAAACAATGACATATGACGAATTGTTGTGATTGAAATCTTCAAACATGCAATATAGCTTGCTCGTATGAATGTACTCTTCCTTTTTTTTTTGGTGTTTGACCTGTGGAATATTTTTTATTTAGACAGAGTGCTCTTTGTTGGTGCTTTCTTTGGTCTGTAGATTATGAGACTTTTGAGAGCCCTAGATGTGGATAATGTTCCTACCACTGCTTCAATGACTGATAAAGAGATAAACGCACTCCCAGTTCATAAGCATAAGGTTGCTGCTCCTCAAAGGTAGGTTGCTACGTGCTACTCTATGCCAAGTGCATTGGTCTTAGTCTTTTTTGTGGTGATCTAGAAGTTAGGATGGTGCATTATTTCAACAATTGTGGATATTGACATGACAATGCCTTCTCTTTTTTGGTAAGCAGTGGATCTGCAGTGCAGCAAGCCTCATCTTCTCTATCACCTGAGGTACAAGTTCTTCATTTTCCAGAAATTGGTTCTGCAAAAGTTATACTATGCAAGTCTGCACATAGCAGTTTCTTTGTACCGTCATTTTATTCAAGTTTCATGGCCCTAATTTCAACTGCTAAATAGCATCAACATGAGAAGTAGAATTGGTTCATTTGGCTGTGGTAGCACTCTAGTCTTTGTACTTTTTGTTTGCACCAAATCTTATGCTCCTCAACGTTCCCAACCGTATTCGGTTTCTGTTTCTATATAACTTTTTGGCTCTTAGGAAGTCCAGCATCATGATATTGTTGCATGATTCTTATCATGCGACCTGGGGAGGTGAATGATAAAATTTTCCCTTTTGAGACCTAATTTTTTATGCTTTTGTTACATGTAGTTGCAAGGGACGTTTGCATTTCAATCAGTTATATTTATAGGGACTCTTCATCGTATAATTTCTGATTTATTGAATATTGCTTCAGCAAAAAAAGCAAGGTACTGTTAATGCTGTTGGGAAATGTGAAAGCTTCAGAAGAAGAGCTTACTTGCTCTGTGTACTTGGAGCAAGTAAATCTAGGAGAACTGATTCGTACTTTGCCTTGTTTGCATCAGGTTCATATTCTTCTTCAAGTAAATTTCGACTTAGTAATGCTCTTTATCATTTCGTGTAGAAATTGTGCCTAATCAAATATTTAGATAGGTCTCTTAGGTGAGTTAATGACTAGCCCATAGACCATAATTTGGTTTCACTTTAGGCCCTTCATCTCCTATCCTAAGGTGTGAAAAGCTTCTGTGATGGTTAAAGGGTTCAAAATTTTTATGCACCTTATGCCTGGTAGGCCAGGATATATTTGGGTCAGGATCTGTGTGCGGATCTCGTCAATGAAAAGATATATGATGGTACTCTTTTTCGAAATGTCGGTGAAGATGCATTTAACTCCATGAAGCAGTATATTGCTCTAAATTAATCCCAAGTGTAGCCCAAAAGATTACTGTTTAAAGCTTTAACCAAAAAATTAATAATTTCCTGGAATCCTTGATGATTGATCAGACCAATGGAGTTGAATTATTTTATGAGAAGAGATATTCGGTTATAGCTTTTATGTATTATCTACTGGCATAATATAATTGGGAGCTCAACGAAGCTCCAAACTCATTTTGCAGTTTCATACTAATTGCATAGACCCATGGCTCCGGAACATGCCCAGTTCGTAAATTCAGGGAGGCTTCTGAGCATTATTATGTGTTTTGTACCGTAACAGTTGGTATCAGCCGAAAAATAGTACAACATAAGTATATAAATGTTGGTTAGTGCCAGCGATTTCGATTGGTACCTGTCGGTACTTAAAATTCCTGCTGAATATCGGCTAGTAATGTAAATTTTAAAAATTTGTAGGACTGTTATGTGAAAAAAAAAATTTAGAACCTCCCCTCCCCACCCCAACGCAAGCTACTCTCTTTTTCATACGTGTATATGGGGTTCTTTTCATTATTTATTTTTAAAAAAAATTGTAAAATTGAAAATAAACTGTATATTATAAAATTTAAATTATTGAATAAATTTTATATATTGTTAATTAATTTATTTATAAAATATAATTAAGATGAAAGGGTCATTTATTGTTTAATTTGTAATTATAATTATGATAATATTATTTTTATCGTCAAAATTAAGAATTATTATAATAAAATTTTTTAATGGTGTTTGTATTGCTTTTAATTCAATTGTAATTATTATTTTTTGTTAAAGAACATATTTGAATCTATATGATTTTGATTCTTATATTTAGTATATATTTGATTATATTAATAATATAAATTTACTTTAAAAAATTTATTATTTTTTAATTTTAACTCTAGGTTTATAGATATGGATTTCTTTTCATTATCTTTATATTTTTTAAAATTTTGTAAAATTGAAAATAAATTATATATTGTAAAATTTAAATTATTGAATAGTTTAATATATTGTTAATTAATTAGTTTATAAAATATAATTAAGATGACAAAAGTTATCTTTTTAATTTATAATTATGATAATATTATTTTTATTGTAAAAATTAAGAATTATTATAATAATTCTTTTTGATGGTGTTTGTATTACTTTTAATTTAATTGCAATTATTATTTTTTTGTTAACGAACATATGTTAATTTATATGATTTAGATTCTTATATTTAGTATTCATTTGGTTATATTAATAAAATAAATTTACGTCAAAAATTTTCTTTAAGTAATAATTATGGTTATTATTTATATATAGAATATGTAAAAATAATATTAAAAAATAAAATGTTATTATTTTAAATTTATATTATTATGATTTTTGGAGATAAAATTAGTGTAAAATTATAAATTATACAATAAAATATATTAAAAGATTATTTTGTAATTTTAAAAAAATTTAAAGACTATTTTATAAATTTAAAAAATTATCTAAAATGGTGCTCGATATTGACCGATATTGGTACAGTATCATACCATAATCAAATTTGATACTGATACCAGTATTGATACGATAATGATATCATTACTTCTGGGTGGCAGGAAAGTGGACAAGGTGGACGGGATGCTTCTTACATGGGTTAGTTACAGCACTAACCTATACAACAGTTGGTCTAAGGTGTATACTTCCTTACATCAATGAGGACGGGCCTATTTAGCAATGGTAGTCACAGCATTAGTATCAACCTTAATCCTTTGAAGCATTGACCCAAAGAAAGGGTCAAGTGAAATTGGTAAAATCTTTATTGGTATAATAGCAACCCGTTAGTTTGCAATGAAATGGTCTCTCGAGTCTCGTCTGGTGAGTTCGAGGTACATCTACTAATCGGTTTGGATGCAGAACTTGAAGAGAGAATGGAGTCTATTATTATAAAGAGTTTACAATTGCCTGTAGCATCCGAGGTGAATGGTCAGGAGGCGACAGTAAGTCAACTATAATTTCATGTACACTTAAATCGTCAGAACTGGGCGTCATTCTTAATAATTTGGAAGATTAAATTTGGATCAAAAAAGGGGAAAGGAAAAAGAGTGACTACAGTCTCTCTAGCGTCATATTTGAAGTACCTTTCAAATACCTCAATAGCCATTTCACAGGTTCCCAATGTTCTTTACTTAGATTGGACATATGCCTGCTCATAACTCCCACTGCATGAGCAATATCAGGCCTAGTACAAACCATAGCATATATCAAGCTCCCAACTACAAATGTATAGGGGATACGTGCCTCATGTTCCTTCTACTTCTCAGTTGTTTGGCATTTCTCCTTAGAAAGCTTGAGATTGCTCGGAAGCGGTGTATCCTTGGGCTTAACATCCTGGACATTGAACCTACAAGGCACCTTTTGGATGTACTATTCCTGAGACAATTTCAACCAACTTGTCGACTTGTCCCTATTAATACTCATGCCAAGTATCTATGTAGCCTCACCCATATCTTTCATCTCAAACTTTCGCGACAATATCTTTTTCAAATTATTGATTAGTTGTCCCTGTAATGCGCATATCATCTACATACAAAAGTAAGTAAATATAATCATTTCCATACCTCTCAAAGTAGCAACAGTGATCACCATTAGATCTCACAAATCCAGTACAGCACATGAAAGTGTCAAACTTCTTATACTACTGTCTAGGAGCCTGCTTGAGTCCATACAAGCTTCTTTTGAGCTTGCACACCAAGTTCTCCTTACCTGGAACTTGAAAACCTTCTGGTCGTAGCATATAAATATCCTCCTCCAGATCACTATGTAAAAATCAATTTTTACATCCATCTATTCCAAAAACAAATTCTCAAAAGCCACTATACTTAACAAGATTTTAATAATATTCAATTTCACCACAAGAGAAATTATCTCATTATCATCAATGCCCTTCTTCTGTGAACTACCTTTGACCAACATCCTGGCCTTGTACCTAATCCTCTCATCAAATTCCTTTTTCAGCTTGTAAACTTACTTGTTTCGTACTGCCTTCTTCCCTGTAGGTAACTTAGACAAAATCCATGTCTTGTTCTTCTCTAAATATTTCATCTCCTCATTCATAGCCTTCTCACTCCAACGAGTCACTCATACTCATAGCTTCATTATAGAACTCAGGTTCACCTGCATCTGTAAGCAACAAAAAATTCATAGAAGGAGAATATCAATTAGGAGCTTTGCCTCTGTTCACCCTGGTGGATTTCCTTAACTCTGGCTCTGAGTCCGTTCTTCCCATACCCTGACTGGAGCTTCCATCTACAGTGGCTATTTTTGACTCATTCCCTACTAGCTTTGGAGTAGCCAATGGTATATCATCCTCATATTCCTCCGAGTTAGAAGCCTGTGGAGTATGAACATCATTCATCTCTATAGTAGTACCCTTGTTACCATGAACTTCTAACTCAACAGTTTCCCATTCTTCTCCCACTTTTTCAGTTACAACAGTTTTATTGTATAAATGAGTCTTATCAAAAGTCACATCATAATGTCTCAAAATTTTCCTATTCTTAGCATCCCAAAATCAATATCCAAATGGATCCAAACCATACCCTATGAAATAACATTTCACGACCCCTGGGTCTAAATTGTCTAGACTTTCATAACGAACATAAACAACACTTCCGAAAGTTCTTAGGTGGGAAAGATTTACCTCTTTGCTAGACCACTCCTCTAGAAATTTTGAAGTCCAAAGGAACTGAAGGTCCTCTATTGATCAAATATGTTGTTGTACTGACTGCATCAGCCCAAAAGACCTTTGGAAGCCTTGTGTGGATTCTCATGCTTCTAGCACGTTCAAGCAGCATCCGATTCATTTCTTCTGCAACTCCATTATGACAAGCCTTCCCTAGAACTGTCTCGTTAATCTAATGTCATTTACTACACAATATTTATTAAATTCTTTCTTGTCGTACTCACCTCCATTACCAGACCTGATGCATTTGATTTTCCTGTTAGTCTGAATCTCAACCTCAACTCTCCAAACTCTGAAAGTTTCAAACACCTCGGACTTGTGCTTTAGGAAGTAGACCCACACTTCCTACTGAATTCATCTATAAAGGTCACAAAATATCACGAGACACCTAGGGATTTTACCTTATATGGCCCCCATACATCGATGTGTACTAAATCACACCTCTCTGCTCTCAACCGTCTCTTAGTCTTTGTGAAAGTTACTCTTTTCTGTTTGTCATAACACTCTCACATAGAGGCAAATCCAATAATTTCAAACCAGGCAGAATACCCTTTGAAGCTAAAATTTTCATCCCTTTCTCGCTCATATGACCAAGCCTATTGTGCCATAGCTTGGTGTTATCATCTATTGTTGCAACAACCATATTAGAGCACTCTATACTAGTGTATAAAGTCCTAACCTTGGTCCCCTGTGCTACCACCATGACACCTTTAGAAACCTTCCAAGACTTATCAACAAACACAGTTCTGTAACCACACGAGTCTAGCTGACCTACCAAAATCAAATTTTTCTTTAAGTTCAAAATGAACCTAACATCCTATAGTTTCTATGTACTCCCACTTGAAGTCTTAATCATGACATCTCCCTTCCCCATAATATCCAAAGGTTCATTATCAACAAGATAAACCTTCCCCACTTCCCAAACCTGAAGTTGTGAAACAGCTTCTTATATGGTGAAGAGTGAAAAGATGCGCCAGAGTCTAATATCCAAAACTCGATGGGACTATCAACATTAAGGATCAAATCGTCACCCACATCATCTGAAGTAGAGATCACTGATGAATCACTATCATCCTGGTGTTTTCGGTTATCTTTCTTTTTCTTTAGGTTCAGACACTCTTTCTTGGGATGCCCTTTAACCCCCATAACCCCAACACACCATCTCTGACCTGCTTCTGGACTTGCTATGCCCTTTAGACTTTGATCTTCCTAGTTTCCCTTTTCTCCCTCATTGTTTTTCCCTTACCCTACTCTCGGTACTGTAAGCTTCCCCTAACGAATCCCCAAACTCCCTCCTCCTAATACTCTCACTTAGGATCAAGTCACGTAAATCATCAAGTTTTAGTTTATTCTTTCCAGCAAAATTACTCACAATAGTTACAACAGTATCCTATATAGTAGGTAAGGAACACAACAAGATTAAAGCTTTAAAACTCATCTTCAAAGTTAATGTCCATCAAAGTTAATTGTCTTATAATATAATTAAATTCATTTACATGATCAACAACAGAACTACGATCTAGCATCTCTAAATCAAATAAATGACGCATCAAATATATTGTTCATATTCAAGGGTTTGTCATGCATATTTGATAGGGCCTTCATCAAACCTGTCATCGTTGCCACATCTTTAATGTTGAATGCCACATTGTGTGCTAATGTCAAATGAATCATACCAAGTGCTTGTCAATCCATAACCTTCCACTCATCTTCCTTCATCGAATCCGGTTTCTCGTCAAGTGGAAGATACAAGTTCTTTTTATACAAATAATCCTCCATCTGCATCTTCCAAAACCCAAAGTCCTTCCCATTGAACTTCTCAATTTTGATCTTCCCGTGCTCCATTTTTGTTTGCTAAGCAATCTAGCCAATGAACCTTGCTGTGATACTAGTTGTTGGGGGCTTCACAATTCCAATTACACCAAGCACACAACAACAATAAACAAGAAAACCAAAGCAATAACAATGAATGTCAAGTTTAATGTGGAAACTCGAGAACTGGGAGAAAAACCACGAAAATAGTGAACTAAGAAATTTTCAAGAGTGAGGAAATGGTGATTACAAGGCACACAAATCTGTCTCGATAACCTCTCGTTAGCCCTAGAAAAAGATTTTATGTATTTGTATTGTGAGCTAATAAATCAAGAAGAAATAAACTAAATAAATAGGTCGTGGGCCCCACACTTCTCTTCTCTCAATCTCCATTGTGCACACTCAACAATATTCTCATGATTTTCTCACTTACATTGTTTTTGAAAGCTGGATTATGCATTATGGTTTTTGAAAATTGGATACCGTCTTGGGTGTTCATAACTATTATCTCCCATTCACATATAGTAAGATTAATCAATTAGGATTATGCAATTTTCATAATTGTTCAATAATCTATCCAACTAGTATGTAAAGAATATATTACCCTATATCTGTTAAGAATATACAACATCTCAACTAATGAATCAATTCTTGGATAAATTCTTCATATAATGCTTTAGGTCATTTCTTGCATCCTTAATTTTTCTTTAATCTCATTTATTTTGTTAGGTCATAATTGTATTCAATTCTTTCACTAAGAGACAATAATTATCTTTGAATATATATATATATATGAATATCTATCAAAATGATTTTTCTCTATAGATAGCATTGGGTTACGTCAGCTAAGGCCCAAAAATAAGGACGAGCTAGTAGAAAATTATTTAATTTATAATTTATAATAACAAAGCGACACTATTTTAATTGAAAATATTAAATAAAAAAGTAGTCGGACTTTACGTCAAGTCGGTCCAGCTTAAAGTCAATCAAAGCTGTAAATTGATCTCAATTCCACTAACACATTCTTATGGTTGATCATAACTCTTGTCACCTTAATCAAACAACCACTTCGGTTCTAATTTCATCTTTTTAAGATCATAACAATTCTGTTTTCATTACATTCTACTTGTACTCTTTGATCTCATCGTTCCAACTTATCTCCCTATTTTCTTCAAATAATCCATGAAAATAGATTCACATCATTATCACATTCGGGGATATACACCACAGTATAATATTGGTGTCATTTTCAACTCCACCAATACAAATGCATTGACTCATTTCCTGTCATATTTAACCATTTCTCATATCATGAAAGAGTATCATTTTTCTCACTAATTCTATCCATTCAAACTCTTAATAATTACTCATGCGTGTGACTTATACACATGCGACTTAGACAAAGGATCAGTCGCTAATGTCTGCTATGACATATTCACAATGCATGCACCTTGACGCATAATTCGAAAATGCCCATGTAAGATCTCAATTCCGGCGCTCTGATACCACAAATGTTGGATCCTGCTTGATTCGAAAATCTAA
>JANIJF010000004.1:61897694-61910909 GCA_024520955.1 Erythroxylum bequaertii
ACCCCTTTTATTCCCCCCTCTCTAACTAACTAACCATCTCAGCCTCATCTCTCCAAATTACCGATCTGCCCACCCCCTTCTCTTCCTAACGTACTACTGATTTTTACGAGTCTCAACAGTGCCATTGTAGATTGCATGCCATTCACTTGACTTAAAAACTTGACACAAATTGTGACATTTTATCTCCATAAGTCTTTGATCTGTGGAAGAACATGGTTTGTACCTCTACCATGTAGCCTGCAGTAATCAGAATGAAAGAACAATTTGATCGCATTTTGACAGGTTTGACTATACTTTGAATCCATTGTCAGAGGTTTTCACGGCTGATACATTTTTTTCCCAAATTTTGCTTGACAATACAATCTCATCCCATTGCTATTTAAGATTCCTCTAGATAAGTAATTCAAAGCTTGACATACCACTTTTCAGTATAAGAACCATTTTATGCCTGTTTTCAATGAGTAAATATAACCAAAGTGCGGTTTTATCCTTATGTTAAAGGCCACTTTAATATAGTTTTTATATGTTCAACTTATTTATGATATGCTGTCTGCAGGACACGTGTGACCCTCAAAAGAGATGGTGTAGTACTTGATTTGGTGCCTCCTCCAACAAAAGTTAACAACTTAATTTTTGGACGGACGTGGATTGACTCAGCAGGGGAGATGGTCCTGACAAACCTGACCACAGGGGACAAAGCTGTGCTATATTTTCAACCATGCGGCTGGTTTGGGTATGTTCCTTTTCCTGTTCTGATAAAACTGGTCTTTCGCACTGTCTTATCTATATTTTTGCTATTACTGGTTCTGATCATACAGCCCTCTCAGAAGGTGCAAAGTTGGTCATGGAGTCCTGATAGTTCCTATCTACAGTTACACTTATATATTTTAATAATCCCTTTAAAGCATGACTATGTAGGCAATATACCATAAAGAGAGCATGTTTGGAAGCTCTCATTCACATCATGTGTACACACTTGCATTCTTTAAGACTATTAGCCTTAGCTTATTGCAAGATGCCATTTTTTTTCCCCATTTTTCATGATCTCTTTCAATATTTCACTTTACTTATTAGAGCTGGTCGCTATGAGGTGGACGGCTATGTCTATAATGCTGCTGAGGAGCCTAAGATTTTGATAACTGGAAAGTGGAATGAGGCAATGAGTTACCAACCCTGTGACTTGGAAGGGGAACCAAGCCCAGGAACTGAACTAAAA
This sequence comes from Erythroxylum bequaertii, assembly GCA_024520955.1. Lineage (NCBI taxonomy): Eukaryota > Viridiplantae > Streptophyta > Magnoliopsida > Malpighiales > Erythroxylaceae > Erythroxylum > Erythroxylum bequaertii. The sequence continues at coordinate 61,898,911 of JANIJF010000004.1, forward strand.
GAGGTCAGTTTTTAATGTCTTTAGGTTTTCTCAAACCTTGTAGGTGCTGTTACTGTTCTAATCTCCTCGAGTATATAAATGTTTCTATTTCATTTGAGGGGAACCTATCCTTTCTTTCTCTCAATGTTGAGTGAATCTTTGTTTTGTACTTGTCTGGCCTGTTTTTGTTTCTATTTACTAGCCGGTCCTTTATGTTATATTGTAATCACTTTCTCTTTTTTCTACATGATACTGAGATTGCTGTCGATCTCTTCTTGGTGAACCTCTGCTTTTAGTTTGAATGGCTTGTTTCTGTTGACAAGATGTTTGAAAACTTGATGAATAGACTGGATTTATAATTTTGGTTCTGAGAAGCTGCTATAATCTGCAAGATGTTTGTTAACATTAGGGGCTGCTACCTCATATATGCTGTAAGAGTGCATAACAAATAGTTGACACACTCTCTTTTCACAGTAGTTGGTAGTTTCTGGCATTCTCATTGATCTGATAAATTTGCTCATTCCAAACATTGGAATCTTGTAGGTTTGGAGAGTTGCGGATGCTCCAAAAAATGATAAGTTCCAATTTACACACTTTGCACAAAAGATAAACAGCTTTGACACTGCCCCTAAGAAGTTGTTGGCATCAGATTCTCGTTTACGTCCTGATAGATATGCACTTGAAATGGGTGATCTGTCCAAAGCAGGTCATGAGAAGAGCAGGTCTCTCTCTTTCTCTCTCTAGTTACCTCTGTTGATATTCATAGTCATGTGTGTGAAGAACATGTCTAAAATGGGGTCCGTAGATCCCAAGATTCTTGCATGTTGATGTTAAATACTAATTGCACTGGAAATAAACGATTTCGGATTCAGTATTGGAGCTGGGGGGTCAACAGAAGTTATAGCATGAATGCTTGAAACATGACTAATAACCCTGATGTTGTTTGCCTTTATTTCAGTTTGGAGGAAAGACAGAGAGCTGAAAACCGAAGCCGCGAGGCTAAAGGCCAACTGTTCACGGCAAGGTGGTTTGATCCAACCAGTGAGATCCACCCAACACCTTGGGGTGACTTGGAAGTGTACCAGTTCAATGGCAGGTATAATCAACATCGTGCTGCTATAGATAAGTCAGACAGTAGTATACAAGAAACAGAATTTCAATCAATAGAATTCAACCCTTGGCAATATGAAAATTTGGCTGCTGAATGACTTGCATTATATCTCCTGTACCATAATTGTTAATTGTTTTCACTTGTTGTCTAATAGTGTTGTTTCCTTATGATGATCATATGAGGGACAGTACTTTGTATCCAGTTTGCAGTTTTGTTTGGTTTTGATTTTGTTTTCTACCTGATATCATCACTTAGTTCAGATTGTTTTCTGTTTTCTCTTTGTATTATCAGAATCAGAAAGTGAAATTCACCAGATATGTCATGAAACTAGGTTTGACTTGTGACATTAGGGTTAACAATAGGTCAAATAGGGCTTTGGCTGCCTTGGCCGAGCCCAGCCTGATCCCTGCATGCGGCTCAAGTTAAAGAATGTCATGTCATTTTGATATATTTGATTAAAATGATATTATTTTAGTTTTCAATTTTTAAATATGATTAAACTAAAATGGTTTTGACTTTGGGTTGGGGTTAGTTGATATCTTAGACTCGAGTTTGGTTCGATTTAGCTCAATAGATCAATTCAGTTGGCGAAATTTGAGATTTTGTCAACGTAAATTGAAGTTTAGTTAACTCAAATTTTGTTTATTTCAACTCTTAAACTTACGTGCATTATCCGGAGCAAGGTGCAGAACACATAATACTCTCTTAAAAAGATGTCCGAAGACTCCAAACTACTGTTTTAAACGTTTGCAGCAAAAGCGGAGAATCAAATGATCAGCCCTTTTATCATGAACATGAAAGGAAAGCCTCCCACTTGTCAACTCGAGAACCCTTTAGGGGTTTAATGGATCACCCTGGAACCCAGGAACTGGAACTGGTCCAAGTGTATTTCGTTGCTTACCTTACCGGCTTAAAATGGGAACATATAACCTGATACTATTATTTTATACCTATCATATTTCATGTCTTTTCAATAAATGGGGAGGTTGAGCTACTACTTGGAGATTCGTAAGAGCACCTTTTTTTTTTCGTAAACAAAGCCACATCAGCTGTCCACCTAGGCTGACAAGTCAACCTACGAAAAACTACACAATCACATCACAATTAACCAAAACAAAGATCGTTGCATTCTTGTCCAAATTGCGACTTTTGTCTTCACTTTGACGACTCATTCTGCTTTACAAGATGCGCCCTTGCTTTTTTCCAAGTCCACCCGACTGCTGAGGACCACCGCCAACGACTCAGGTCCACTGTGATGGACACGTATTCTCCCCCGAGAGGAGTATTTTCGTAATTATGAACAGAAACGGAAGTGATGATGACGAGGCACTGAAACTGGGTCTGAGAGTGATTCCCTCTTCTGAGAGCGATAATTCGGCCTCGTGTGGCCAAATGACAACTGCCCACCTCACATCATAAGACCGTCTTTCCATTTCTATACACGTGTCAGTAGCTGATCCGTTTAATCTTAAGGTTACCGCCGATGAAGTGGACAGGAAAGTAATAACTAAGACGGGCTACATCCGGTGACATTTGGACTTGTAAAGATGGACGGCTGTGATCTATCTGAGTGAAGGCCCGCATTCAATTTTGTTTTGTTTCTCTTCATTTCGACGAACCTCGTCTGTTTATTTTGATTCCAGATTTTCTTAGTAATATTATAGTGTTTTATTGTGTTCAATAAATCTTAGCCGTTTATTTATATAGGTTCTGCATAAGATTTATGTAGGACTCACGTAAGACCCGCAAAATAAATAGCTAAGATTTCATCAGACAAAATAAGGCAGAGTAAAACAGAATAGAGATATGATATAGTATATTTTGGCTTCTTGTCCACAACATACTAAACTCAATGGTAGTACAGCTTGTTCTGTAAGGTACTGTTTCTTTGGTTCACTGCTTGTTTTGCTTTAGTTGGTTGATCTTCAAAGCTGTCAATGTTATTGGTCTTGTAAAGTTCTAAACTTTGATGGAAAAAGAAAGGGGTTTTCTTTGTTTTCTCTTTCGAGCTTAGAGAAAGCTTGAAGCTTGGTGCTTGTTGATTTGTTTTTGGAGCGTGTTTACTGTCCTTTAGTTGGTTTTCTTCTTGTTCTGATGACTTTTGTTTCTCTGGAAGGAAGGGAGCTACTTTGATCATAAGCTGAGTTTGTCTTCTTCTTTTGGGCGCAATCAATTCATTCACTGGCGTTCTGAAGTTGGGTTCTTCATTATACGTCTTGACTGAGAAGTTGGTGATTATGGATCCACGCTTTAGAGGTTTTTCGGGTTCAACGAATGGAATCCAATTCAGAAGCCAACCTTTGTCTGTTCTGCCAAATCAGAATATTGTTGGTGGATTCAGATTTGAGAATAGTTTTATAGATCACAATGTCAGAGAGTTTCATTTCCCTCCACCTGATCCAGAACCGACTAATGTAACACCTTACTCAAACGTGACCCACGAAGAAGACTCACCAGAAGACTGTGACTTTTCTGATACAGTTTTGAAGTACATAAGCCAGATGCTTATGGAAGAAGATATGGAGGAAAAAACTTGCATGCTTCAAGACTCTTTGGATCTTCAAGCCGCTGAGAAGTCCTTCTATGATGTTCTAGGCAAGAAGTACCCTCCATCCCCGGAGCCAAATTCAGCTTGTATCAATCAAACTGGTGACAACCCATGTGATTGTTTAACTTCTAATTACAGTCCTAGTATTAGTAGTGGCATCAGTGATGGTGGCTATTTAGATGATAGTACTTGGCATGTGAACTCAAAACGTCGAGATTTGTTTCAACCACGAACCTTTCGTGCTTCTAGCGTATCCCGATCATGCGGCTATTCGAATAGTTTAGCTACTAGTGTGGATGGTCTTGTGGACTCTCCAATCAGCAGTTTTAAAGTCCCTGGTTGGAGTGGAGAGAGCCAATCCATTTTGCAGTTTAAGAAGGGGGTTGAGGAGGCTAGCAAATTTCTTCCTCCTGTTAATGGCTTATTTCTTAATTTTGGGTCGAATGGGGTAGTCTCTGTTGCGTCAAAGGGGAGGCCTAGTGAGGTTACAATCAAGTTAGAGAAAAGGGATGATCGGGAACTTTCACCTGGTGAGTCAAGGGGAAGGAAAAATCCTTATAGAGGTGATGAAGATAGAGAAGAAGAAGAGAGGAGTAGCAAACAACAGGCAACTTATGATGAATCTGATTTACCATCAGATGTATTAGACAAAATGCTGTTTTATTGTGGCGGGGAAGGGAAATCAGACTTGGCAGCTCTTTGTGAGACCTTAAAGAATGCAGCAATAAAAAACGAGCAAAATGGACAGTCAAAGGGATCCAATGGGGGAAAACGTGGCAAGAGACGTGGTCCGAAGAAGGAATTGGTGGACTTAAGAACACTAATGATTTGTTGCGCACAAGCTGTTGCGGCTGATGATTGCAGGAGTGCCAATGAATTGTTAAAGCAGATTAGGCAACATTCCTCTCTCTTTGGAGAAGGAAATCAGAGATTAGCTCATTGCTTTGCCAATGGTCTTGAAGCACGCCTGGCTGGAACAGGCAGTCAGATATATAAAGGTCTTGTAAGTAAGAGAACATCTGCTGCTGATATTTTGAAAGCTTACCATCTCATTCTTGCTGCTTGCCCTTTCAGAAAGCTCTCCAATTTTGTCTGTAACAGGACAATAAGGGATATTTCACAGAATTCGATGAAGCTTCATGTCATAGATTTTGGAATTTATTATGGCTTTCAGTGGCCTACTCTTATTCAGCGACTCTCGTCGAGACCAGGGGGCCCTCCGAAGCTCCGAATTACAGGAATAGATTTTCCACAGCCAGGGTTCCGACCAGCAGAGAGAGCTGAAGAAACAGGACGAAGATTAGCAGCTTATGCCAAAAAGTACAATGTCCCATTTGAATACAATGCTATAGCAAAGAAATGGGAAACCATAGGAGTTGGGGAACTGAAGATTGATGAAGATGAAGTTGTTGTTGTTACCTGCTTGTATTGGGCTAAGAACTTACTCGATGAGACTGTGTCAGTGGACAGCCCTAGAAACATTGTTCTTGGTATCATAAGGAAGATTAATCCTAGTATCTTCATCCACGGAATTGTAAATGGTGCCTACAACGCCCCCTTCTTTGTCACTCGATTCCGAGAAGCTCTGTTTCATTTTTCTGCTTTGTTTGACATGTTAGAAACTATTGTCCCTCGTGATAATCCTCAGCGGATGCTGATTGAGAAAGAGATCTTTGGTAGGGAAGCCATGAATGTTATAGCTTGTGAGGGATGGGAGAGAGTGGAGAGGCCAGAAACATGCAAGCAGTGGCAGGTCCGCTGCTTGAGGGCAGGATTTGTGCAGCAACCTTTTGACAGGGAGATATTTAGGATTGCATCTGCTAAAGTGGGACGTCTTTACCACAAAGACTTTCTTATCGATGAAGATGGCATGTCGTTCTTGCAAGGATGGAAGGGTAGAATCATATATACCATTTCTGCTTGGAGACCGACACAGAAATCTTAAAATGCATGCGGGCGCATTAGTACTTTCTCGAATCGACAGAGAATACTTGGGATTTGATGTAAGAAACCAACCTCCTGACTGTTGTATGAAAGCAAAGGCTCTGTTTCTTCATATAAAGAAGCTTAACTACTTGTATTTAAAACCTGTGTTTCTAGTTTCACTAGGGCTTAAGAGCAGAATTGAAGTCTTTGTTGTGTCATGTATGGTTTTATGTAAAGCAACGAAAAGAATGGAATTTTCTGAGTGGAGTCATGGAAAATTTGGCGGCCTGAAGCATTGTAAAATATTTAATAATCATTGAGTTTACATTTGTATGGTGGATCATTACTTTCTGTTCTCTTTCTCTGCCATCTTAGCTTAGAAAGCATCATTATCAGCTTTAACATATGGTATTGAACTACTACCCAATACCTATTTCCATGAACAAAAGCTCCAAGATTGGAAAAGGAGGCACCAAAATGTTAAGAAAAGCAAATCCACGTAATAGGCTTTCTCCACTCCATATAGTTACATGTCATGACTTTTCATGTCAATATCTACCTCAAAGTTTGCTTTACTGCTTGCACCTTCTAACTGCTACTCTGTTTCCTGAACAATATAAAAATAAACCCGTGTCCATGTCGTCGTGGGGACCCCTGATGTGCAGCTAAAACTACAGTTTGTGATATTTAATGGCTGAAAAGGTTGACTAACGCTCCTGAACTCCATTTCTTATAACTTTTTTCAGTTCCCTACTGTTTTCTTGGGCCAAACACGCCTGACAGGCAATTCCTGTATTATTTTTAACAACGGTTCAGGTCGGTGCATATAATATTCCTGAGCCTTTAAAGAAGGTGATTATATCTTTTATTCTGATTAATCAGTTTTATTCTATTCCATTAAATTTTATCTGCATGTTTACGTAGAGTCTACACAAATATGTGAATCAGATTAAGTGACATAGAATTCAAATATTCTAACGAGAATATGATGCCCCAACCCTCAAAAAGATATACATCACACTCTCTTCCTGTAATCAAAAGATCACCAATTCTCTCCAACTTCTTGCATACCCACTTTGCCTTTGGTGCTCATAATTGGTGTTTGTTTATAACTTTGGTGCAGGATAATGATGTTTCAAATAGTCTTTGTGGTTGAGTGTGACGTGCTCACCACTGAAAAAGGAAAGGCCCACAATATAAAGAATACCCAACTTTTCTAAGCTTATCAAAGAAGAGCATCTCTATCTGAGATATTATCCATATAAACAATAGCTCTTTCCGCAGACATTAAAGAGTTGAGTACTTAACCTCAGGGTGGTAAGGGATTTTTTTTTTTTACTTAAGTGAGATCGCGAATTTAAATTTTTGTTATGTATGTAGCCGTTTAAAATTTAAAATTAGAGCTTTATCTCATACAAAAAATCTATATTGAGAGTTAATTTAAATATAAATAATTTAAAAGTACTTTCCTGTAATCAAGATCTTTTTAAAATACTGCAATAAAAAAAAATTGGGTGCGGAAAATGGTAGTCCTAATTCTCATCCGTGATCTGGACAAGAAGTCTTAGAATTCCATTGAAATGACTCGCAGTACAAATTTAGCCACTTACATGCAAACCAGCGCCAGAGGTCAGAAGTGCATTTCCAACTAGGGACCAAAATCATGGTCAGGTCAAGAGTCACTATATGCGTAATTATTCTCATTTCGATAAGCCTACGGTGTTGACTTGATGCTCATGTTGACTTGATGCTCATCGGCCCAACTGGGATTGTCTTCTCATGCAAAATGATTCAAAATTGACCCAACTCCTCAAAATGGACCGCACTTATGGAGATGCTCCTGATCGAACATCAGAAAGTGATGACAAAGTTCTAGTTACTCGAGGATTTGGTTAAGAACCAAGTCGGAGGGGAGGCCAAGGCAGCACGAGCTCAACAAGGGAATGATAAACCAGAGATAACTTTCACAATGGTCTCGTTTCGAGCTCAGATCCTTAAAAGTCTGAAATTGATCGGATTCTTCAAGCGTGAATATGTTAATAGTTTAAATTATGATCATTTAATTTTGTAAAAAATTATAATAAAATAAATCTTTAATCAATTTGAAATTAATAAATTTTAAAAATAAAAATTAATAAACTTTTCTCATCTTTCTACTTATTTTTATTTTCTTATTTAATTATTATATTTAGTTTAATTCTAGCGGAGAGAGAGAGATTTGAAACAATCGATAAAAGTTGATCATTTGTGACTATAACAAGATCATAAGTTTGAATCACGAAACAACCTCTTTGTAAAAATTACAAAAATAAAATTGTACACATCGTTGACCCTCCCTAACCCTCACCCTCACCCTCACCCTCGCAAAGCAGGAACTTGGGATATATTAACTTTGACTTTAGTTTAATTATAGTAGCATTGCAATGTAAATTTTATTATGTATAAAACTAATAATTGTAAGGTAATGTATGGATCGTAGTTTAGGATCTTGTAAAGTTAAAACAGAGGATAGGAATGAGAATAAGAATCTATTTAGCGTCAATTTATCAAACCAAGTGGATTACAGCAATCAGAGACGTCCAGCGATCAAGATGGTGACTTTTGTAAGTTATCATCAGAGTACACACTAGTTCCTCCAGGAGTAATAATGGATCCTGAAGATGCAAGTACGAATTGGCTTGCAAGATCATAATTGACTCGATGTTCCACATGGGATTTCAATGGAAACTGGAGGCTTTAGTCATAGGCAAGCTAAATTCAACATAATCAACTCAGATCGGAATTCCAGACACAAGCTTTCAGGATTATAAGGATTATTTTGTCATGCACCTTTTCCTCATCAAGATAGGATTTTTATAATCCTCAATGTGAATACGTGTTCAAACTAGAAGTTATCATAATGATATGAGGCCAACGGTATCTGAAACTTGGGATCAAAAACGAGTAGTGACCTGGGAAAAGAGTGTTTTAAAATCTTTGGTTGGTGTCCCTGTTCCCTCTGGCTTAGAGGCCAGATCAAATGCCTTGAATTTAGCTTCCTCGTACTGCAAAGCCTGTTTCAGGCAAGTTAAGAAGAAATAAACATGTAGATTAAGCTTAGTCGAGCGTCATTTGATTGAAAAGATCAGGCTAATGTTTCGGAAAAGTAGAGAGCTATCACGCAAAACAAAACTGTTATTTATATACAACTGCACCTGAATGCATACTTCTGCAACATCAGCCCTTGCAATAGTTCTTGTCTCCGTCTGAAGAAGCCCATCATCCTTTCCCACAAGCAATTCTCGGATACCTCCTTCTTTGTCTTGCAGGCCCCCAGCCCTAATTTGGCCAGAAAAATTTGAGTCAATACAATCTACATAAAAGATGTCAAAAGGCAGATGAGAAAGGAACTGACACAAGAACATAGTACCATTTCCAATCTTTGCCACATTAGTCTGGGATTTAAACTTGTAACCTTATATCCGACATGTATCACAATATTACACTTTAAGAAATGAACTAGCTTGTATTATGTATCAAACTAAAAAAACCTGCACATTCCCTGTTTCACCTTATAATTGTATATGGAACACCAGAATCAGCCAAATACTGCTCAGCCTTCCTCTTCCAAGCCTGGTACATTATAGAAGTGACATGTCAAAAGTGCAATATAAAGTAAAAAAAAAATAAACTAAGAAAGAGATATAAGAGTAGAAAACAAAAGAATATACAATGTTGAAGTATCTTCTTTCACAAGCAGGAACAGAAAGTACTTTTGCATGAGATTCAGGTAAGGATAACGAACCAGTATATTTCCATTGCCCAAACTGTTCAAAGGGTTATTAAGATCTGTTCCACCCATGGATCCAACTAGGACAATTTGCCTCACTCCAACTGCCTTGGCTGTTTGTTCAGGTATAACTTTCAGTTCAAATGTTTTAGGTGGAAGAAAAGAAATTTCGAATCACTGAGGAGAGAGTAGAAGGATTCTCTCACCAGCATCAATTTGGTTTTTCTGACCAATCCAATCAACCTAGAATTCACAAGAATGACATCACATTGTTAAAAGAACAAAAAAAAAAAAACAAAGAAGAAGCAATTAGGTTAATGGTTTAATAAACAGGAAGCATATGTAAATTACCTGTTCAGGAAACGCACCATCCTCAAAATAAAACTCCGGTCTTCCTCCTTGAGATGGATCAAAACCAGGCTTCATCTTTGGCACTGCACTGGTGAGTATAATGAGAGCATCGATCCCTTTGATAGAAGGCAAGATGCTTTCAACATCCCTTATATCGCCAGTAAATACCTCCTCAGCTCCACCGATTTTCTCCTTGCTCTCTTGAGTTCTCACTAAGCCTCGGGCAACGTATTGGTCTGATCTCTCCTTTAATTTCTTATACACAATTGAACCTGTCCATGTTGCATCATAGCAGCAGCATGTTAACAAAATAGCCAATACTAAACTCTTTGACTAAGAGAAAAGACAAAGAACACTTCCATTGCCTTCTCACATCTACACTAAAACAAAATGCAGTACAAATTGCAATCACCAGAATCATAAATCCATCATGAGAACAGTGCATGTCTTCATATCACAGGTCAATGAAAGTTTCCATTTATCCATGACCCAACTATAAATGATCAAGTCCACCCTCTCAACTTAATCACCACAAAACTAAGGCATAAGCCTCTGCTACTTCTCATCCCCAATCAGGATGCTAACCCTTTTCAAGAAATAAATTTATTTACAAGTAATTTTCGTTAATAGATAGAAAAAAAATCACTCTTTGATCGCCCCACAACAGCACAAGTTATAAAGATCCAATCTTTTTCCACTAACTGCAAAAAGAATATTGAAAACCCCTCAAGCCCGACACCTAAATTTTAATAAACAGAGAGTAAAAACGCACAAAAAAACAAGAACAATCCCCTAAAACCCAAAACCATAAGAACCAAAACGTGCGGGTTAAAGAAAGAGAGAGCACCAGTTCTGCCGCCAGCTCCGGCGACAAGGACAGTTCTGGCCATAGAAGCCGATGGTGTTCCTGATCTCCAGCGGCTATTCCTACGACGAAATGATAGAGTAGAAGAAGAGGGACGAGATGGACTGGAAAGTTGCGGAAGTACCCAACTACCAGTGCCAGTAAGGTCATGCTTATGCAAATGAAACGCAGATGGGACACGTGTCAAAGCTGCCATTGGTAGGTAGGACCAACTTCCATACGACCGCCGCTGAAACCTGCTCTAAAACCGCCTACCTTCAACCGTTAACTCGCAGGTTGTCCTTGTTGCTCGAGCAAGACTAATGCTATCCTAAATCTTCTGTATACCTTATCTGGATTCTGGGGGGTCTTGTCTTCGCGCGCCAGCGTAATTCTTTAACGGGTCGGATCAGCGGTTCGTTCGTTCGTAGATAATGGATCCGAAGTTTCTTAACTTAAGCCCGTTTGTTTCTTGAACCAAAAACTACAATTCATACAAACCAAATCAAAATGTCGTTTTTTTTAATTTAAAATTGAATTGAATAATAAATAAAAGGTACATGGTACATCTATCTCAATTAAAATGTCATACACAACACGCTCAACGAATCAGCTCTTTAGAGCAAAAACAAATAAAATGACATGACGTTAGGGCATAACGTCAATCGAACCCATCAAGCTTTAACAAATGGAGAGATCTCAATTAGGGCAAAATGAAATAAACTTTCGCAACCCATCCAGAAATTACTCAAGAAGGCGAGGGCACGAGGCTCCTTCTGCTATTGCGTACTGGGGAGGACCCATCGGTAAATGAGTGAAAAATATTGAAAACTATAAGTGCTTCTCTGAGCTGACTAAGATTTGTAAATTTGCAGGAAGACCGGAAGGGAGGACGAGCTGGAGTCGAACCCTTTGTGGGCTACCTAAAGCTCAACGCCGGATTGAAAACGAAAAGGGGGCAGCTTGATAATCAACAGGTTAGTACCGAAACCTCCCTTCCCTGATTTTCCCTATTTGAGAATTTGACCGTTTTGGGGACTAGACTCTCTAGGTGAGAGCTAGGCCCCTACTACACCTAGAGTGCAGCTGGGTGGAAATCAGCTGCTCTCTGATGCGTATTGTGATAAGCTCTAGGGTAGAGTGTTGGAGGGTTATCTTCTATTGGAATATTCTTAGGTTTCTTTCCCTCCATAGTTCTTGGGAGCAGGTAGCCACTGAGATGAGGATGATTGCTCTGTCAAATGGAGAAATAGATAATGGGGGCAGCTCCAGAAGTAGATCATGGAATCTGTTCGGCAGTTGGACTCCAGTACATAAACTACGAATCTTAGTCCAAATCTCAGTAGAGTAGTCACACTAAAAAAAAAATGTGATTCCTAGTTTCTTCCTCTAGATTACAAAAACTACACATTCTTGAAGAATTAAGGAAAGGAAGCCTGTCCATAGTACTGAGTCTATTCAACATAACCAA
>JANIJF010000004.1:61914258-61926677 GCA_024520955.1 Erythroxylum bequaertii
AAACCTTTTGAAAATATAAGACAAAATTGATTTATATCTTGCATATAAGCTTAATATTTTGATTTTGTCTTTAGAAGTTTTGGCTATAACAGAAGTTGTGCTTGATGGGAACAGTCATCCCAATGCTGATATAAGGCCTAATAAAGATGTTCAACCTAAAGGATATGTTGTGCCTGATAAGGATGCTCATCCATATGTGAATGTTAAGCCTGATGAGGATGTTGAGCCTAAGATCAATGTAGGGCCCAATGGGGATGTGGGGCCTAAGCATGATGTATATAATAATTAGTTAGTGGTGTTTCTTCATTTAATGTGTTAATTCTAAATGGCCACCAGCCAATAGAGATTGACTTTACTGATTGTGGGAGTTTTTTTTAAATTGTAATGAGTGCCCTAGTGGAGAGGAGCTTAAGGAGGCAATTGGAAGGCTTAGTAGAAGTGTTAGATACAAAGTAGACAACGAAACAACACAATGTACATTGGGTTGGAATTTGGCAAATTTAAATAATTCAAAGATGTTATTATTGATTATTTAGTAGCTACAAGTTTTAGCATCAAATGGGAAAAAAAGTGAATCTAAGTAGATTAAAGTGAGATGCGTCAAAGAATGCAAGTAAGAGCTATATACATCATATGATAGTAATGATAAATGTTTTAAAAATCAAATTTGTAGACTTAAACATACATATTTCATAACAAACAATCCTAAAATGGTATCAACCAAAAGTTTAAGTAGGCACTTCAAAGATTGAATTTTATAGAAGCTTAGCATAACCCTAACAACGATGATTGAAGAATGTAGAGAGAAGTTGAATCTATTTGCGAATTTAACTATGTTTAAGGCTACAAAGAGGGGGTTAAGGAAGGAGAGAACATTACTTGTGAATATTCCATACTTCAAGTTTATATCAATAAGTTAAAACTTAGTAATCACAGTTCAACTATAGAATTACAATTTTCATGAAATATAGATACCTCATTTTGGCAATTTAAAAGGTTATATATTTGTTTTGCGATAATGAAAGCTAGTTGGAGACACTTAAGGCCCATACTTGGGATAGATGATTGCTTTTTGAATATTAAATTCCAAAGATAACGAATAGTTACAGTTAGAAGGGATGGAGATGGTGGTATGTATCCTATAGCATGTAGGGATGGCAACTACTTCGGGCCCAGACTTGGCTCCTGTTGACCAAGCCTCAGGCTAAGCTCGGGCTTCCCAGACTCGACTCGACTTAATCTAAGGCCTGACCTTTATAAGTAAAATGACTCGGCTTGAGCCCTAGCCTTACCGGGCTTAAGGTAGCCCTAGCCCGACTTACCTAAAGTCATTTAATATTTTTAATTTTAAAAAAAATTGGGCGAGCTAGACTTGGGCTTGGGCTCAGGCCTGGCCCGACCCATGACCATCTTTAATAGCACGAGCTATTGTGAAAGTAAAAAATATTGATTTATTGAGTTAGTTCATGTCACTATTATCAACTGATTTGGAGTTAAATCATGGAGATAGGGTCACCATAATATTTGATATGTGAAAAACACACACATTTTTTGTTTGTTATTTGATATAATATTGCCATGTTATATATTTCTTATAAATCTAATGTAGACTTCTTTTGATTGACTTGTGTATCTACAGATTATTAAGAACTGTTGAGATCACACTATCTAATGCATGTTACAAATATTTATTATAATGGGCATGTATAGGTGGAAAAGACTTAAGGAGTCAATTTTGGGCCTATGCATGGTGAACATATATTTAATATTTCAATGAGTAATTGAAGGGGTTAGACAAAATTAAACTTGGATATACCGTTTCTTTGCTTGAATATTCAAAGGAGACTTAGGTTAGGTCATATCAATCATTCAATTCAAAGCATCCAATTGTTGATGATAACATAAGTGAAACTTCCAACGGATCGATACTGCCAGCAAGGGATAGACTGATGATTAGTGTGCTAGAGACCATTAGGATAAGGATTATGAAGAGACATGTTGAAAGGAGGATATATACATATGGATGGAAATTAGAATTTGCAACTATAGTTGTCTAACAACTTGGAAAAAGAAAAGGGAGGCAATGGGGATTGAGTCTATGAGGTAAGTAAAGGAGATAGGAAGTATATTATCATACTAGAAAGAGACAATTGTTATAACCGCAGAATGTGAGGCCTATATAGTTATCCATGAAAACATGGTATTAGCACGATTATTCACTATAAAAAAATACTTTAGGCATTTATCAATGATTGCTATAAGAAGAACATGTTTTAAGGTGTAAGATCAAGTATTGCAACTCAGAAGTTTCTGGCGAGAAAATAATTATAAGCAGATCCATATACCAATAAAGAAGGTGATACTAAGAAGGCCAAAAAAGGCAAGAAGGAGAGATAAAAGTAAACCAATGGAAGTGCCTATTGCAAGCAAAATGTTACAAAAGAGTCTAAGTGCAAAAGTGTAAGAAACGTACAACTTCTAGGAATAATAGCAGAAGGTGCAATATAACAAGACCTAATGAACAACCTATCAGTATAAGTAATTGGTAGTTTAATATTCTCTTTTTATTTAGTTTTCAGTATTATATTATGCATATTATCTTGTAGGTTTTAATAATTTCAACAAAGGTGCCAATTATTGGAGAAGGATTAGAAAGAGCGCCATCAATAGATACAAATTTACAGGTAATCTTACATTCAAAGCATCATATCAATTTTTCTCTCAGAAAAATTTGGCTTATGAAACATCTTAATCCTTTGAAAAATCTATTTTTCCTAACAGACTTAAGATGAAAGCAAGCATCAATTAAGTAAGAACATACATCTAGTTAAAAAAGCATAAATGTGAGTTTGAGAAGTACTTAATTACTTATATTTGTTCTCAATATTAAAAGGGTTAATGTTGATTGATCAACATGACACTCATGAGTTGTTTCACATGTTGCTAATCCTACAAAAATGACTAAACAAAAATTTGGACATGAAGATTTAAGATCTTGTAAGTTGTCTTTTGAATTAGGAGGTTTTAGGTTCAAAGGTAAATTTAGCTCACATTAACACAATTACAAGGTACAATAACTAAGATGAGAGCGACAATTAGGGACACTAGCCAACAAGTTGACAACAAAAGGCTTTTAAATGTTTACTTTATACTTTGTATTTGACTTATTTTATAAACCACGTGAAATAACATGTATGCTGGCAATTGATGTTTTCCTTGAATTCATGCAATTTGTTGTATATTCGTTACTTCTCAAATGACTTGTCAATTTTGTTTAATAGTGAATTCATTTGAAAAAGGTGTTCTTTTTTATTATAATATTTCTATTTTTTTTTAGCTTAGTGATGGAAATAAACCTGAATTGTATAATTTCTTATTATCAATGTAAGTATGAAATTAAACTGTCTCTCTAATAACAATTTGATTTCTTATATTTCCAATGGACAATTTGTTGCCTTGATTCAACCTAACTTTTGATTAACTTAGAATTCTCTCTCAAGAAATTACATGTCATACCATTGAAAAAATTTATAATTAAGCCATCCTAAGTTATTATTGCTCCATAAAGTCCTTGTTTCACCTCCCCATATAAGATTTTATGCGAGGATTCAGTAGTATCAGAGCCATCAAATTACGGCCTGAGTTTGTCTCACGTCGTTTGTTCGAATCTCAAAAATGAAAATGACCATGAGACATATAAGCCCCTGTAAGGTAGGGACCCGCGCTTCGTGTTCTCAAGAAAAGATATATTTAGGATTTGATTTCACCTTCTGTATAAGATCTTATGCAGGGCTAAGTGGTCACTTTATTAACATTATTGTAGTTGAAATTACTAGATTTTGTAAATTCTATTTACAAATTGCAAAAGATTTTGGCAAAGCAATAACTTAAATAAATTATATATATTAGAAATCCCTATCAAAGTTATGAGGAGGCGACCAAGCAGCGTGTAAAGTTCCCAGGTTCTTTGCTTGACAAGTGGAACATTTCTATGGATTTACGGGACTTACTGATTTGATGCCAGCTTGAAACAGAGTTAGGCGTGGACTTTACAGCTTCAAAGATCCGTCTGGATCTGGGATTTAAGGTTCTTTTGTGATCGCCAGCTTGATTTTGTCTGATAGCAAACTTCCACTGAACTACTGGACCATCCCACAATTTGCACGTAGTTTAGGACTGCTAAAAACCTATGGTCTTTTCAAGCTAAAATAATTTTCCTTTAAAAGGCTTAAGGTCTCTATCTTCTTGGTATAAGCTGAAGTTGAAACAAGTTTCTTACAGCAGTAAGGTAGCGGTGTCCTTGAACAAAACACTTATCCTAGGGTTTTATCAATTAAACTGCTTTATGTCAGGCATCAAATTTAATAATGTCCTGATATATATTACGCCAGACCAGATTGTCACATATATTACGTGTATATATAATGTATTAATGGTATATTCTGCTGGTGATAAGCACGATTTTAAGTAATTAGAATCAATGATTGCTAACTGATAATGACTTTAGTTTGAGTGTATCCGGAAGGAAGGGGAGGTGGATTGGCATTGTCGTGTGGAGTTGAAAGAGAGTTTTTTTTTTTTTTTATGTATATTATTAATCATTGGAGGAAGACATCAACATCATTGAAACATTCAACATCATTGAAACATATGATAGGGAAGTGGGGTTGATGAGATCCTAACACAATCTGCTAGGTTAATCATAGCACATATATCTAAGCTGTGACAGGTGTCTGTGCTGTAACCTTCTCAGAATAGCCAACTTCTGACTTGATCTCAGCTTCCCAGAGGTCTGGAATTGCTTCCCTCAGGTTGTGGATGCTTTCTAATGCATAGTCTGCACCTTTGATTCTTTGTGAAGTGCCAACCTGCAATCAAGTTAAGATGAAAAACACATTAATAAACTGAGAAAGTTGAAATTTTTGGGATTTGGTTACTGAAATTTTGCAGTTTCTTTTGGCTTACTAGTACTGTGTGAAGTCCCAAACGCTTTCCAGCTTGTATGTTACGGACGCTATCCTCAAAGAACAGCTGAAAAGAGAAATTCATTTCTGACAATATTCAGAAGGTTTGCAACTAGCAGTTTCAATATCTAAAAACTAAACCCCGTGAGATCAAGTTATTGAATCATGAAAATGAATAACTTACTGTTCTCTGAGGATTAACATTGGCTATCTTAAGAGCCCGTTCAATGGCAACCTCTGATGGTTTGCAGATAATGGGCGTCTTTGGCAATACCAGGTTGGGATTTGCTGGAGCAAAGTGCCCAACAATGTCGAATATTTCAGGGGCGTTACTTGCCGTTGTAGGTGCAGATCCATTATTTGCAGCTGATCCAAGAAATTCTATTTCATCTTCATCATCAGACGCTGTGTTCTTATGGGTAGGATTAAGCGTCTCAAAGCAAATAATCCCTTCAAAACAGTCCTCTAATCCAAGTTTGTTAAGGGCTTTAAGTGCATGAATCTTGTCTGCATTGGTGAAGATCTGTATTTTAACGAAAATAGAAACAAATTATTATTATAAAAAACAAATTGGGTTTTTAAGTTTTAACTTAGAACAGTAATAATTATACTATTGATGATGATAAGTTACTTACAACTTTGCGAATAGGCAAGCTGAGCAACAGACTCCTTAGAACAGGGTCTGGTTTGAGGTTGTCATAAGGTAATCTTCCATGAACAAAGCTGACATATAGGAAAGGGAAAGGTTAACTTAACAGGATCAATGAACTCCAATTCGCATCGCGCAATTTTCAACTACTAAAACAGAGTAGGAAAGAAGACAGATATTCCTACCTATGGTACTCGTCATAGTCAAAGTCATAACCAATTGCCTGCAAAAAAGAGTAATTGAATGCAAATACTTTCCATCAAAAGACTCCTTTAACAAGCTAATGAGATGCTAGTTTAGGAATTAAAAGTTCAAATGCCTTACCCTGAGACCAGCCATTGTTGTGCCATAATTCTTGTACAAGAGGTTACCCAATTCTGTAAGTTTGCTTTTATCTATGCCAAGTTTGTCAACCATATAATCTGCGAAAGAACACTCAGTTTTTATTCTATGGACTCCAGCTTTATCCATAAAAGGAAAAAGAAAAAAAAAAGCAAGCTAACCTTTAATGTTCTTGCCACATGCTGCAGCAATACCAGAATTTAAGGGATAAAGGGTATCGTCCAGATCTGCAAAATTAGATAAAACTCCAAATAAGAGTTTGATCTGAGTATAATGCAGTTTATTAACGTAAATTCCTGCAATTTACTGAAAATGTACCGAAGAGAAGGCAATCATATTTTGGTCTTTGTGCCTGCAGATACAGATCCTCGTACTCCATTCTGAATAGGAAGTCTAGAACACACAATGAAAAGGCGTTAATACTAAACTCCATGAAAACTTAAACCCACCAAAGCTAAAATGGAGATTTAATCTAACCCTCAAAAGGGAAAGTTTCATGGTTTCTGGAAACTAGAGTGTCCTACTTAGAGAAGAATTTGGACGCAGTGTACAAAGGACTAATCTCAAGTAGTTGGGGAACAAACCACAAGCACTACAACCGATTTTCTGCAGAATGTGTGGGCCAGCGATTTTATAGAGTTCAAGCTCCACATGAATATACATTTGTAAATCAAGAAAGCTTTTCTTATTTTTAGAAAGTTAGCTGTCAACAACTTCAACACATGGCATAGTGATGCATAAACATCTGTGCTGTATCATCACTTCCAAAATAAATCCAACTCAGACTACATATACCGAAAAGGGACCATAATTTAATAAGAAAAGAACTGCAATCTCAGTAAGCAAGAAAAGAGAAGTGATAAGTCTTAAAGAAACTAAAAGAACCATCTTTTTTCCCTAAAGAACACAAAAACTCTTAAAAGTTCCACCGAAGTAGGCCTCTGTTGCATTAGGAAACTATTTATTATCGTCTTTGAATCCCCGAACTGAAAATGACAACTCTTTTTTTTCTGCCCAGTAAAAGTGGCAACTCTAACATGTATTCATTGCAAGACTGCCATCCAAGCTCAATGACCCAGATGAAGAAAAACCTTCAAAGGGTCACAGAATTAGCTGAAACGAGATGGGAAAAAGAAAATGCAAGACTCAGAGCAGAATATATATATATATATGTATACATATATATACATACCCGTTTCAAGTTTCTTGTTCACTCGAACAAGCACAAAAGAGAGAGCTTTATCTGAAGTTAGAGAGAGCAATCAATGCAAGAGAAGGAGCGGAGGAGGAGGGGGGGAAGAATACGAGAGGCAACGACGTTCTTATATAGGCAGAGGCCTCCTGTCACTTGCCATCTCAACGTTACAACTTGGAAAGTTTCAAACATGACAAGACAATTTTTCATTATTCTGTTTTAGGCTTTAGCACATGAAATTTAAATGTTAGTTGAGAAACATCATAGACTTGAAGCAACAAAAATAAAAATAAAATTTAATTTATCTGAAAATTTCCCTACTTATCACGTGCCAAATTTGTAACAGGACCACTTACGAAGGTGCAGTGCTGTACAGAAAGGATTGAAGTGTTGGAGAACAGCTAATACAGTTGCGATCAACTCTTTGTTTAGTTACTTTCTCCTTTGACGTGTTAAAAATGGGATTTACTTGTATTAGAAGGTGTTTAAGGACCTGTTAGTGTTTTTGACAAAGATGCTAATTCTTTGTTTGACCATAAAAGATGGTTCAAACAAAAAAGATCATACCAACTCAAAGTTATTTAATTTAATGTAAACTCAAAATTTAAATATAACAATATTTAATTGAAAATTTGATAAGTATATGAGTATCTATATATGATTTGAAATAAGAATGAACTAAAAAAGGTATAAAATTAGAATTTAATAACATATTTTAACTTTTTAAATATGTTCAAATCACAAATATGATTAAATTCAAATTTATTTATTTAAGTTTGATTGAATTCGTGATCAAAATTAGTAAAAATCTCGTTAAAACACAGAGTCTATAAAAGTCTAATAATACACAGCCTTATCATAACTAGTACAGTTTGTTTCCTACCGAGTTAGTGATTAGAATCATATCTGCTAAATTCTTTTTGGATAGTTTATTCTTTTTTTTTTACTTTTTAATGTTAAAATTTTGAAGACTTTTTCTTCTCACGAAATTATGACTACAATATCACGTTAACCATCCTATGGTTCTTAAAGTCACGGAAGAAAATACAACGTATTAACATATCTTCTTCTTCTTCTTCTTTTTGTTGTTAATCAAAGTGACCTTATTGCATTAATTGAAAAATGTAATATATCATTTGTTGCCCGATGTTTTAAAAACTAGGCTGGAACTTAAACCGGTAAGATAAAATGTTTAAGATTTAAAAAATTTAATCGGTATTAAATCATTATAAATTCAACTAAAGATTGAATAAAATTAAAGAATTTAAAATATGATTAAAAAAATTATTTTTATTTAAAAAGAGATTATTAATTAAAAATTAATTGATTTATAAACACTTATTAATTAACAAAATTGACTGATCAAATCGAAAAGCCGAAAAAGATGAAAGATTAAAGATTTTGATGATTGAACTGGCGGAGACGATTAAACTAAAATCTTCTATGCTTAATCAATTATTGATGTTATCAGTTTTCTTCTTGGAAATTTCTAGCCAAATTAATTTCTATTATTAATTAATCGGTAAAATTGAAAAATCAAGCACTAATCCATTAAGCAATAATGGGTACGTACGTTAGATGCCTGTTTCTTCTGCAAGTTTGTGTGATTTGCACAGCACTTGGAATAATTGAAAGGCAAAGACAAGAAGCTCACGTCTGTCTTGTTTTCCGTCATTTAATATAAAATGATAAGTATGTATTTGCCTAATCGAATGTCCCAGTTGAGTTTGAGAATTTCTTACAAGACACGTATATTGCTCAAGTGGTGAACAGACTATGAATCATTTTGTTCTTTTTAGGAGTTTTGAGAAGGTAAAGATCAATAATGCATGATGCGTGACAATGCTGAAACCTTTCCTAAGTTGGAGTTTTGTAATATCTTAATATGGTTATATGCTTTACGTCCTTATCATACGAATTTTGTTTTTTGGGGTTAAGTGTTTGAAGCCTCTCATAATATGATGACTTTAGAAATGTTCAAATAAAATAAAGTAATAAAAAAGAGACTAAAGGAAAAATAATTTTAAAATGGTAATTCACAATTTTTTATTAGGTTTGTGTTTATGTTACATAATATATTAATATACATAATTATTTAAATTTTTTTATTTAAGAAGAACCTCAAAACTATGAATTTAGCATTGAATGTTAAAAAAGTTATATAACTTAAGTTTTATTTTGATTCAATAAAATTAGACTCATAATTTTACCAAATCATGTAATAGAATGAGTATATTTTTGCTAATTCTTAGATTAATTTTAGGCAATGATTAAAAAACTTAACCAATTCAACCGATTTGATCGTAAAAACTTTAAACCGCCCAATTTTTCTATTCGGATTTTAACTTTCCAGCTCGATTTACTTTAATAATTCTTGTTATTAAAAGCTAATTAGTTTATTAATTAATCGGTTAATTTTATAAATTAATAAGTTCTTATAAATCAATTAATTTTCATTTAACAATCTCGTTTTCAATTAAACTTTAAATTATTCAATTGATAAAGACAATTTCTTTCAGTCATATTTCAAATTCTTTAATTTTATTTAATCTTTAGTAGATTTTATGACAGTCTAATATCGATTGAGCTTTTTAAACCTTAAATCTCTTAACTTACTAGTTTAACTTTCAGTTCGCTTTTTAAAATATTAATTTTAGCTATATTTATGTCAAAAAAACTAAATTAAAAGCATCAAATCATAGGAGTTGTCTTAACATATTTAACTTAAATTAAAAAGTATATTTTATAGTACATTTGATTTTGCGGTCAAAGCAATCAAATGTGAATGAGGATATATTTTATAGTACATTTGATTTTGCGGTCAAAGCAATCAAATGTGAACGAGGGAATAAAAAAAGGAATCATAAAATTATATAATAATCATTTAAAATTAAATGTTAACCACATCATTATAGTAATCATTTAAAACAAAAAGAATGAGTGGACCTTTGAATTAGCGCGTGAAAGCGACTAGCCGTAACGTAGACTTACATTGACATTGGTATATAATTTAGAAATTACAAAGTTACGTATTTGGGAAACAACACTCAATGCTCTTTCCAATTTCAGCCACTTTGGCCTAACCATGATTAGGACCACGTGTTTATGTGTCCATGCCATTTGTACTTTGCTCTTATTAGCTAGGACCTATATGTCATGGATTACTTAGGGCCTCAAAGGGTTTGATTGAACCCTACTTTGAAAATCTGTTAAATTTTTATTAACCTTCATCAATTTCTTCATTTTTATTTATAACTTTGATAATCAATTATGGTGATATTCACTGGATCATTATTGAATCTGACAGCTTTTTTTAAATCATATGTTATTAATAATAATAAAAAATTCAATCGGTTTGTTCAATTCATTCGTATATAATTTGTTTGTTTGATTTTTAAATATTCGGTTCAATTTATTTTAATAACTTTTGTCGTTAAAACTCAATCATTTTATTAGTTGATCAATTTAGTAAATTAATATGTTTTTATAAACTAAAATAAATTAATTAGCTTCTTTTAATAATTTCTCTTTTTAATTAAACTTTAAATTTTTCGATAAATAAGGACAATATAATATTTTTCAATCATATTTCAAATTCTTTGATTTTATTTAATCTTTATCCAGTTTTATAGTGATATAATACCGGTTTAACTTTTTAAGTCTTAAATTTTTTATCTTACATGTTTAATCTCCGATCTGGTTTTTAAAATATTGGCTATTAATATCATTTTAAAAGAATAAGGAATAAAAAAAGATGATTGTGTTTTTACGTAAATAATTATTATTTCAATTTGCAAAAAATTGAAGTCGACAAAATTCAATCTTTTGAAAATTAAATAAAGATTCACAATATACGTATGTATAATAATTAAGAGTAAAAATAATGTGCTACACTTTTATAATTTGATTTATTTCTAGAAATGCTTCTCTAATTTAATATTTAAATATATTTCATATTTATATCATTAAACCACTTTGTTTTTTTTTTTTTGGAAGTTTTCGTCAAAATTTATACGGAATTCACATTTGGACTGTGCGTAGATCTTTCAAGTGAGCCGTTCAGTACCATGTATGTCAAATTTGGCTTTTGATCAGAACTTTCGTAAAATGGAAGGTAAGTGTTGAACACACTTTTGTCAATGTTCTAACTTTTGTAGCTAAACATCAATGGTAACAATTGCAACTTCCACTTCTAGCACTAGTGACATTTAGGAAGATAATTTAACCTCTCCTTTATCACTGTACCACATTAAGCCATTGATGTAGAAGAACTCGAATTCAAAGTGTTCACGTTTTTAAGTTTGAATTTCTAACATTGAACTTATTGTTTGACTGGAATTTGTTATAATTCCTTAAATAAATATATAATTTATTAAATATCATATACAATATGAAGTTTAGTTCATTTTTATCTTTAAAAAAAGGTGATAATGTTAATGATAATGATAATAATAATAATAATAATAATCTTTGATGATAGGTGAGTACACAAGTGAGAATCTATCTAATGATTAAGAAAATATCTTCAATAAAGTATATTAAAAAGAAGAAGTAAAGTAAGAAATGGCAAAAAGAATACAGATATAGCTTCAAGAAATATCTTCGAATCGACTAAAAAAACACAAAACAGTCAGTCGAAAACTATTCCTGTATAGGCCATTCACAATTACAGCAAAAAAAAAACCTCAACACAGCAATATTACTCTCATTCCGCACGCCCGCGTCTTTAACATCTAATTCCGTGGTTACCAAGATAAATTTCACCTTGGTGTTAGTCAAATAACCATACTTGAAACATTAGAACATCATCATCGTCACGCCCATTTTCAAACAAATGACATGAAATTAAAGAAATTTCATTACACTTTATAATTCTCAGTCGAATAAAGCGAACCAAGAAACGTCTTGTTCAGCATAGGCCCTGATTTCTTAAGATTATCCATTGTCGAATGATCAAACTTACAATAAAGACCTAAACTTTGAACCAAAAAAAAATCTTCAAAACTTAAAATCAAAAACCGATACCTAAACAACATATTAACTACTCTACTTTTCTCAAGATTTAAATAAAAATGTAGTTGAAAGAAATATAAATTGCAATCGAACCCATTTCATAATTTCGAAACATACCTCACTCGTCGACGACATCAAGAGAGCAGTGGACGATATGGCGGAGCTTTAGAGCATGGTCGACTTCTATGAAGCTTTGAATGTACAGCGAATTATTCTACAAAATCATCAGCATGAAAAGCAATCAACAAGATCAGAT
>JANIJF010000004.1:61984241-61999052 GCA_024520955.1 Erythroxylum bequaertii
GTATAACCTGCAAACACACGCCGCAGTATAACCTGCAAACACCTTCGGGTGGGGTGTGGGGTGTGGGGTCCAACATGGCTGCTATCACTTGTTCTCTCCAATTGATGAAGTTATTTCTATCTAACTTGATTGGTAGATTGAAGTTCAATGTTTTTGCCAAGGCTAGAAAGTCCAACAAAGGTGTGCTGCTAGACTGTCACGTATGGGTAGAGGTAGATGATGATGATTCATGAGCCATTTTGATGTTGGTCAATAATGGGGCTCTGATATCATGTAGAAAAGTAAAAAACAAAGAGAAACAAAGATTTGTAATGTTTTCCCCTTTACTTTATTGTGTTTGCTGTAAGAACAATATATATAAAGTTATGTATGATTCTAGACTATTCTTTACACCGAATTGTACAACATGAAAGGATTTGTTATCTACAGCTGGAATTCTGTTGAGAATGAGATGCTCCGCTGTTATCAGGTATAGAGTAGATTATAGTGAGCTTGGATGTTGGATTGTCAAATGGGCTTGAAGTTAAGTGTCCAGCCCATTACAAAATTCTTGGATGTTGGTTTGTCAAATGGGCTTGAAGTTAAGTGTCCAGCCCATTACAAAATTCTGTGCATGGCTTTAGTATTGGAAGTGAATCCTTAATACAGAGAACTTACAAGAGAGTTCAGGCAAATATGAACCAGTTGCTGTTCCTAATTGGATCAGGTTCTAATTAATAAAACAGCAGCAATAAAGATAATCAAATTCCGCATGAACAGGGCGCAAAACGAATGAAATAGTTAGATAACTGAATAAGGAATGACAGGCAATTCGAAGTGGCTACTTGGGGGTATATGAAACTAACCATTTAAGCAACACCTCATAAGACAAGGAGGATGACAAAAGCTGGTGCCTTTGTACTATAAACTTTCCAAAATTCTGGAGAAGGTGGAAAACATTAGCCTAAGTTAATAAGGTTGATGTGTAGGTTTTAACAAACGCATCACGTGAGAATATCTGTACCAAATGTTGTCAGTACTAAAAAGAAGAAAGAAGTGAAAGGAAGGGACACGGTTTGGAAGTAGTAAAACAAGGTGAGAGACTGTAATTGGGCAATGAGATAGCTAATCATTGTAACTGTAAGTTTTACGAATACTTGCATCATCCACATAATCCAAGTTAAACCTGCTATATGTCTTCTTCTTCCAGGATCCAGCTGCGAGGGCAATGACCTATCATTTGCTGAGACCCCACCCTTTTGTTGTTTCCTAAGACTCAAAAAAGTCTCCTTCCAGAAATCTCAACGTACCACAATTTGTTGCTCCTGAGTGCTTCTCCATCAACTGTACGGTTGTAGCATTGGAAATCCTTTCCCTTACATCACTATCTATCTATCTATCTGTGGTCTCAGAAATGACAACAGTGTTGGTGAAAGTAACAAGACCAACCCGTCACTGAGACCAAGGCTGAACTCAAAATGCTCATGGACCATCCTCAATTGTTTGTTTCTCCAAAGTCTTTACATAATTTACTCTTAAAATTTCACTAAATTAGACTTTTGAGCTCAATTTGTTCTAAAATTTTATTTGTTATGCGTTTCACATTAAAGAAAATGTCAAGCCTGAAGCATCAGAGAAGCCAATTAATCCTGTGATCTGAAATTTAGGTCAGGAACATTTGAAGTTGAATATCTAGTACCCTCTCAAGTCTCACCAACTTCAAACTAAAAATTTTGGATACACATCGAGTAATCTAAACTCCAAAGCAACGTTAACAAGACTTAAACATTTCCATATCATAAGCTATATATTTTAAACTCCTGAATATAGATGTTAATTTTCAATATTTGTATTATAACATTGTGGATTAGATGTCGCATCCTTTCTTTCTCCTACATATGATCTCTAACTATTACAAATGGAAAAACCATCAGAGGCACCATTAATCCAAGCACGTTTCCACATTATTAATCCACTTGATGACAGTGGAAAGAACGAACAGAGAGAGACTTGCATCAACTTCTAGCCTCAATTGGCATGCCATTCGCATAAATAGGATTGGGTTGGAGACCAAGACAGAGACGAAGGGGAGGTCGGAGGAGAGCGGTGAGAAGAGCAGGACGAAGAAGTGGAAGCTACTATGTTGCCTGTCGGATTGCGAATCCTGAAAGGGACAACGTCTTCAAGCAACCCTTGAGGACCCATAATAATGGTGTCCGAGGCAGAGTGATCATCATTGAGCGAGTCATGCGGGGGTCCCGAGCTCTCGTGGGACTTGGATTCTGATTCTGAGATGGTTCTTTTGGGCTTTTTGGGTGGTGGCTGATGATCTTTTTGGTGGGGTTGATCCAACAGAAAATATGGGTACATGAAGTGTAAATGAAGTCCTTCGTAGGTTATGATATATGTGTCTTCGTCTTCGCTTGACCTTTCCACTTGCTTCTTTGCACTGCATCTTGGGTTCGTGCACTTGTAATAGCTCCTGTTCCCATCACAAGACATTATCTTTAGGCAATAACTCACATCAGCTGAAAAAAGAAGCATTGCAAGCAATGATTTTGGACATGTCAGATCTCTTTCTGTCACTTCTCTAGCACCTATGGGAAGACATAATGAATAGTGTAGGATTGTCTTATCCAGCAATTCCCTAGTCGGATACGCAATTCATTAAGTCAACCTCTTTGACTTGAGAAGATGCTCCGAGGAAAAAAGTTCATGAGCTGATGATAAAAAGAAGTGATTACCTAGGATGGGGGCTATTCTTGATAGCTTTTTGACCGTACTTCCTCCATTTGTAGCCATCATCGGCCAACCCATTGCCACAGCTTTTCAGTTTAAGTGTATACTTGTTGTTCTCAAACTTACTCAGTCCTCCTTCCAATGTCGAGACGCTGTGACAGAAAAGTAAAACTTGAAAGCGTTCACATTTTAGCAAGAACAGAGTTCCAAGAAAATTATGTCAAACCTGGCATGTGAAACTAATTGGAACGGGTCTCTTCTGCTTGTTGTCGTCGATAAGGCGTTCTCTATATATTGGATTGCTGGCCCTGAGTACAGAGTGGAAGTTAGCAGCTGGCTTACGGCTTGTTCATTGGCAGAACTTGTTTCGGGTTCAATTTTCTCCTCAGGCAACAGAAACAAAGGTGATTGATTGCCAAAAAGCTCTCTCACAAGCTCATCTTCTGTTATGCCAAACCGAGCTTCCATTATTGTTCCTAACACAAATCTACTGGGTTTTGCATCAAAATGAATACTATATCTACCTCTACGGCTCAGAACAAGAATCCAATAGAATTTGACAAGAAGAGAGTAGGAGCATAAGGCTCGTGAAGGGGAGAAGAAGAGTGGAGTAGATGAATAGAAGGAAGTTGTGACGTGTAGATACCCTCTTGACTTTTAAAAGCAACATTCATCTGTTGTTGCTTTCCTATTTTAACTCTTACTTTCTTTTAACGGATACAGGAAAGTGAATTGTTGGGATTTGGCCTATTGGGTCATCTTTAATGATTCTTCAGCTACATGATATGTCAAAAATTTTCAGGAAAACTCCATGGGTAATATTTGTGGGAGGATGCAACTTTGGTCACCAGTGTCTTCTTTTGCATGCCAAGGTAAAAAGATGGTGATTCTTTTGAGCAGTGGAAAAGGTTAGGTGATTTAAGAGTAGCTCTTAACCTTTCATGGTCCTATGCTAGGGCTTTCCATAGATGGGTCATCACATTTTTACACTACTTTATCTCTTACACATTTCAATGGCCTGAAGTTTCAATGTCTTCTTTGTCTTCACTTGTTCTTATAGGGATTCTATGAATTTGACGTGGTCCATTTCCAACTGACCCACGACCCCATTTCAACCAAAGCAAGAGTCACCTTAGAGATTTTCTTTAATGCATCTTTAAGATCCTAGTCAATGCTGATTTGATTGGTTCATTCATTAAAATTTTAACTTATTTTGATAACAAATAAAAATTGATTAATTTGTTAATTAATAGTTCAATTTTTATAAATTAATAAGTTCTTATAAACTAAAATAATTCAATTAATTTTATTTAACAATCTGTTTTTCAATTAAACTTCAAAATCTTCGATATATTCAATCATATTTTAAATTCTTTAATTTAATCTTTAGCCAGTTTTACAATAATCTAATTATGATTGAACTTGTTAAATCTCTTATTTTATTAGTTTAATTTCCGATTTGTTTTTTAAAACATTGATCTTAATCTTTGATTTTGGAAAAATTTTAGTAACTTTTTTGAGCCAAACTTAATTCCCTTCCATGGATCAAATATTAATAAAGATACGATCATGTTAGGTTTAATGTACTATAAAACTAATCCTCCCAATCGCTCTAGATAGTTTAATTTCTTGACATTAAAAATGGAATGTAAGCTTACGTAATGAGACATAGTCAAAGCTTAAAGTACATGTTGTTTGTATCATTTCAAAAAGTCATGAGACTAATAACTTATTAATATTTTCATTTAACAATAATAATAATAAATTATATACATACAAAGATAAGAAAAATCTATCTTGAACACAATAAGACGTCCCGAGTGGTTGCTTCAAAGTGAGGGAAGTTAGTGTCTTTACATGGCTTTGACTTTGGGAATCCTCAACCTCAAACCCCACAAAAGGATAACGACAATGGGTGGGTTGACTGGCAGAGTGGGCTTAGGTTTGCATGGAGTAGACCAAATCCTCGTGGACGTTTGTTCAAAAGTCAAACCATTTATGAAGTGGGACCACGACAAGAGCATTGTGACACGTGGGAAACACTTTTGGGTGTCGGAAATTAGTTCACGAGTAATGGAGCGGTTCGACCTGTCTCCTCTGACTCTGCTCATCGTCTTGAACCAAAACCTAGAGGTCCTAGATACCCTAAAAACCCTAATATCTTACCGTATTATCTGCATCTCCAAGTAGAAACAAAAAGGACCGTCCGTGGTGGGACACATTTTTCGGGTTGGTGAGCCCGTCTAGAACTTGAAATGTTAACTCATCGAGCACATGACACTGGCCCGTGGGTTCATTCCTTTCTGGTTCGGTTGCATTTAAGTGTCTTTGATACATTGCCAAAATAATCTCTTGTTTTGCTTTTCCCAGTGATTAAAAAAAAGAAACTTAGTTTGGTCGTATGATTTTAAAAATCTTAAATTGTTTAATTTTTTAGATTAATTTTTAATTTTTATGTTCAATTTACTTTAATACTTTTGTTATTAAAAGCTAATGAATTTATTAATTAATTGACCAATTTTTATTAATTAATAAATTCTTATAATTAATTAATCTTCATTTAACAGTCTTTTTTCAGTTAAACTTCAAATTCTGCGATGGATAAGAACAATCTTTTTCAAACATATTTTTGTTGTTAAAAACTGATGAATTTATCAATTAATTAGCTAATTTTTATTAATTAATAAGTTCTTATAAATCAATTAATTTTTGTTTAACAATATTTTTTAATTAAACTTTAAATTCTTCGATAGATAAGGACAATCTTTTTCAAATATATTTTCAATTCTTTAATTTTATTTAATCTTTAGCTAGTTTTACGACGATCTAACTTAAATCTTAAATCCCTTGTCTTACCAATTTAATTTTTGATCTAGTTTTTAAAACATTGTTTTTACCTTCTCAATAAAAAAGTAAGTTTTTATTAAGAAGTGAAACTTCTAATTTGATTTATAAATCGTTAAAGTATACAATAATTTATACATTACACGATTTGAATAAATTTTAATTAAATAATAATTAAAGATTTGAATTTAAAAGACTCAAACATATCACACATTTGAGATAAATCATTTGAACAAAAATATAAATTGAGTAATGAACTTAATTCAAGTGATAATTTAAAAATTAAAATCTTTTAGAAATTTAAGATACTAAAACTCAAGATTTCTACATAAGTGACTTCGTTTCTATGCCGTTGGATTTTGGAATCATTTTAATAATTTGATATTAAAATTTTTAATAAGTATACATTTCCATTGAATTTACATAATATACTTCAACTATATACTATTTTATGTCAGTCTAATGCAGATTAACTTTAAATTTCTTATTTTATTTTATGGATTATAATATAATCAAATTAGGCCAGTTCATAGTGTGGCCCATGAACATTTACATTGGGCCCGGGAAGCTGATGACCAGAAGCCCATGATTACATATTTATCTATGTTAAAAATATAGATTCCAGGCCACGAAGGGAGAACAGGAAACCGTCACCGTTGATTCTGATTCAAAGTAAACTGACGGTCCAGATTCAAAGCAATGCTAATTTTCCCGCGCAAGCACCGACTTGAACCCCACGGTTTAGCTGTCCACGTAAGCTCGCTCCAGCTGTCAACCAACACCCACCGCTAGATCTAAATACCAAATCTGATCTCACCAAAAAGTTTCCCACGCTTTCTCTCCCAATTCAAATTTTCATTCAAAAACTCAAACCTTATAAGACGTTTTATTTTTCAGCTTTTCACCCGTTTCTCTACTCTCTCTGTCTCTCTAGTCTCTACTGTTATTATGGAGGTGGATCAGAGAACCGACATGTCGGAGGAGGAAGAGTGCACTACTCCGAAATGCCGTATTACGACGGCATTGGCTTGCCCTCCAGCTCCTAAGAAGAAATCAGCGGTTGTGAAGAAGCGGGCCCCGCCCAAAAACGGTTATTTTCAACCGCCTGATCTCGACGTTCTCTTCTCCATGCCGACACGACGACGGGAAGCTTGTGTGTAGCTTCTCAAGCACTTTGGCATCTTGTTAAGACAAGCGCTTGTGAGGGGGTTCTACGATAGTTGTTAGAATGATTCATTTGTAGGTTCATATTCTTTAGTCTCAGTGCATTGGTTTTCCTTCTTTTTTTTGGTGTTCGTTTTCTTCTTGTGTACTCTGTTCTGTCAAGTATTCTTTTTTTTTTTGAATCTTAATATTGGATTGAACTACTCTTTGTTTGAAGTTGGAAAAAAAAAATGAATGTGCTTTGTGGGTATTCAACTATTCAATGATTGCATTGTCAGGGCAATGAGTTTCATTAGCTGGCAAAAAGATTGGAATCTTTTATTTTACTTAAGAATGGAGGAGGCCCATAACGTGGACTGTTCAAAAAAAGAAGGTTAAATCTTTATCAGAAACCAAGAGCTGGGAAAGAATCGTTTGGAAATCCAATGATCAGATAGTGCGTAGTTTACTGGTAAAGATATAGCAGTAAGCAAAAATGACAGGTTTAATTCCTGGAACTGACAGTCACTAGATTGATAATGCTGTTCCAGCTACAATTATTTATACGTTAATCACTCAAGTTTTACTTTCTTTCTTTGCTCAAAAGAAACAAGTTCTTGATGGGATGGGAGTGAAACTGTGGTAGGATAGGATTGTCCAGATAGTTAGGATTAGTTTTAACATTTAACCCAAGTTGTAAGAAGATCCTGCAGAACAGGATCAGTTTTGACCAGAGACCAAGCCCTTCCTCAATCCTGTGGTACCAAGATTGTTTCTATGAACACTCATGGTGGGGTTTTAACTTTTAATTACACCTTTTTTGACCCAAACTATAGAAGTGTACTTCCTAACTTTCAGGAACTTCTCACAGGAGTGTGTGACCAAATTATTGGCTCCGCACCTGTTAACCTAAAACATTGAACGTTGAACACTCGAACCGAAAATCCTGAACATGAACTTTATGTGGGATTTTTTAGCTGAGACATCACTCTCCTCCGATGAGTTATCTGTAAGTAATCAACTTCACCAACAAAAACAAAACAATAAAATTTAAAAAAAAAAGCCCAAAGAAAGAGGCAGTATGGATGCTTCTGTGGATATTGAACACAATCGAAGACGGGGGTGTGTGACTCTGTGAAGAAGAGCGAGTCAATTCTTAATTAGTTGCAACGTCTCGAATTTGACGCCAGCGAGTAATGTTTTGATCTAGACTAGTCGTGGACGTGAACAGCCTATCAAGAGCTTTGCTTGACATGAAAATCACAAACTATTCCGTAGTTTCAAAGACAAAACAGGTGGAGACAAACGGCCCCAGGTGCAAGTAGGAGCTACCTTGCAAATAGAGTAATAAGATTGTCAAACTCAAGTGCATGTTTAAGGTTTCCAAATTCCAACTGCCCCAACTCCCCTTATAAGCTACATTAATTCAACCAAATTTGGTAATAGTACAACCATGTCGGTTTGTATAGTAAGATTAATTTTCCAACTATGGGGAATTGTTCTAATTTTTAATCAATGTTTTAAAAATCGGATCGAAAATTAAACCAATCAGTATCAGGCCGTTATAAAATAAATTAAAGATTAAATAAAAATAAGATTTTGAAATATAATTCAAGGAGATCGATTTTACCTATCAAAAATTTTAAAATAAAATTAACTAATTAATTTTAATGTATAAGAAATTATTAATTAAAATTAATTAATTAATTTTAATATATTCAATAATGTCAGCTTAAAGTTTATCAGTTATTAAAACAATCAAACTAAAAAGTTAAAATTCGAATCGAAATAAAATTTTTTCAATTAATTGGTTGAGTTTTTAAAACATTGCTTATAACAACTAATACATATAATATATCTTACCTAATATCTTGATATTTTAGGTTTACTATTTATATATAGATTAACTTAAATTAAATTTAATTCCTTTCCATTGTAATAATAAAGTTAAATGGTTGAAGTAAATTTGAGTTTTAAATAAGCCTTTTAATATAAACAAAGTAAAAGGAAAAGCGATTCGCTTTCCAAGCTTCTTTTGGGGATTTGTACTTTGTGCCGACATTATTGAAATCTGAAATAATTCGTCCAAAAAGGCAATCTATGATCCAAAAATGCCTACTTGGACCAGAGCAATTGGGAAGAGTGAATACAAGTCCAGTACAATCATGTCTTAGCCGGAATTTAATAGACCTTAAACCACGAATTTGAAATCTTTTCTGGTTGCCTTAGGACAATGATTCGTTAACTGCGCCGTGCTTCCATAGACTCCAGTTCAAATCATATGTTTTTGTCTAGATCTTTCAGTAGGATAAATATGATCGGCCCATTCAGATTATTGGATTTATGGATACAAGATTTAGTCGTACGATCATGAAACCCAACATCCTACCAACAGAAATATCCTCCGTTTCGTTTATAAAAGCAGGGTTTGCTTAATTTGTTAGATATGCTTACTTCACTAGAAAATTTGTATCAAATTTTTCATAAATGAGAAAATGCCAGTAATTCTTGTTCAAACTCCTACTCCTCTGTCTTGTATGATAGTCAGGCTAGATGTCTGAATTCACATCAAGGTTCACTGAAACTTTGCGAGAATGGTGACAAAGTCTATGAAATGTTGATCTCTTGACAAGTGAGATATTCAAAAGCATTACCAACGCATGACGGAAAAGTATCCATCTTATCTTCAGCCTCGTAACTTCAGTGAGTTTTCTAATCTTTCTCAATTTAAGAAAAAACTTAAAATTTAAAAGTTTGGATATTATAAAATTGATTAAAATTTAAATATAATTGAAATAAATTATTTTTATTTATTAAAATTTTGAAGTTTAATTAAAAATATATTGTTAAATAAAAATTTAATTTTTAAAAATAATATTTATTAAAGTAAATCGAATAATAAAGTTAAAAACTAAATTAAAAAGGTAAATTGTTCAGGGTTATTATGATTAAACTGGCTGAATTGGTTAAGTTTTTAATCATCGCTTAAAACATTTGGAGGTAAGAAATAGTTCTATAAGCAATTTTTAATCAAGCACAAATACAACATATCCCAATGCACAAGGCTCCTTCCTTTATGAGAGTTGTAGGAGGGTCATCAATATATACAACATTTCTTTTGCATTTAGTACAAAGAGATTATTTATGTAATTTAAACCTATGATCCTCATTAACTATTCCTATTATAAACAATGGAAATAAAATTTTAATACATTATTTTTTAATAAAAAAGTGACTATTAATAACTATAAAAAATCAATCATATAATTGAATCATACTAAGAATTTCCATATATCAAGACTATAATCTAATCTTTTTTTTTTATCGAATCCTAATTTATAGTTTTGAAAAAAAAATAAGATAACCTAATATTCATTTTTTTTATGATAGAAAAATTATATTATTTTTTGAATTTGTATTTAATAAACTTTCAAATATCCATAATAAAATCTAAATAAACCAATTCCAATTCATTAGCTAATTTCATATTATAAATGGAGACCCAATTAGGATCGGTCATGCAAGCAATCAAAATTATGTTCATGTATTTAAAGAAAAACCTTGCTTAATGAACACTTTAAAATTAAGCTTACCAAAGAAAAGCAAAGCTCATGAGACAAAACTAAAAGGTGACAATCTCTACCATACCTTTAAGCAGAGCTAATTTCAACGCCAAAAACATTCCTTGTGTTCTAAATGATAATCTTGTAGATGTCACCTAATCTCGTCTCTATATAATCACTCACTTTCCTACACTTTACACATTCATTGCCTTACTTTCTTATCAACCAAACAAACAGTAAGACAAAGAGAGAGAGAGAGAGATGGGTGACCATCGTCTTTCCTTGTTTGTTACCACTTCAGCTTTGCTGCTTCAGTTGAACGTCTTATTACTATTGCCAGAAACTACAATGGGCATCACAAGGCATTACACTTTCAATGTACATTCCTAAAGGAAACCTGGACTTGGTTTCACCTTTTGTTTCTATGTTTTCTATATCTAATCGTGTTTTCTTTTTCCATCTTCCTTGAATTATAGATCGTGTACAAAAACATCACAAGACTATGCAACACAAGGAGTGTTGTGACAGTGAATGGCGAGCTCCCAGGGCCTCGGTTGGTAGCAAGAGTAGGAGACAGAGTTGTCGTTAAGGTAGTTAATCATGTCTCCTACAACGTTAGCATTCACTGGTAAGAAAACAAATGGATCACTAGTTTATAATAATCTATTACATTGCAAGAAACCAACAGTGTTATGTTACGGTTGTGTAGGCATGGAGTGAGGCAGCTCAGAACCTGTTGGGCTGATGGACCTGCCTATGTCACACAATGTCCAATAAAAAATGGGCAGTCGTATACTTACAACTTCACAATCACTGGGCAGAGAGGAACACTCCTGTGGCATGCTCACATTTCATGGCTACGATCATCTATCTACGGACCCATTATTATTCTTCCCAGTCTTAATGAATCCTACCCCTTTGAGAAACCATACAAGGAAGTTCCCATACTTTTGGGTAAAGAGTCAAGTTTTTATGTGTAAAACATTGATCATAAACTTTTGGATATGTATAATCTTAAATCTCTTGCATTTGGGTTTCAGGAGAGTGGTTTAATGTTGACCCTGAGGCTGTCATTGCCCAAGCTCTTCGGACTGGAGGAGGTCCAAATGTTTCTGATGCATATACCATTAATGGCCTTCCTGGACCTTTCTACAACTGTTCTTCTCCAGGTATAGTGTTTCAGTTAGCCTTTACACACGTAATATATATGTTCTTGACTCTTCCTGATGATTACAGACACCTTCAAGCTAAAGGTAAAGCCAGGAAAAACATACCTTCTCCGACTTATTAATGCTGCGCTCAATGAAGAGCTCTTCTTCAGCATTGCCAATCACACTCTCACCGTTGTCGAAGCTGACGCTGTCTATGTCAAACCTTTCGACACTGACACGCTCCTCATAACACCAGGCCAAACCACCAACGTTCTGCTCAAAACCAAACCTCATTTTCCAAATGCCACCTTTTTGATGGCCACTAGACCTTACTTCACTGGCAGAGGAACATTTGACAATACGTCCACCGCAGGAATACTCACATACAAGCGTCCTACATCAGTCCGTCACAAAAAGATTCCAACCTTCAAACCAACATTGCCGCCGATCAACTCTACAAGCTTCGTGGCTAATTTCACCAGTAAATTTCGTAGCTTAAACAACAGTAACTTCACTGCCACTGTACCACAAACTGTTGACAGGAGATTCTTCTTCACAGTTGGACTTGGAACCCACCCTTGTGATCAGAACACAACTTGTCAAGGACCTAATGGAACTAAATTTGCTGCTTCCGTTAACAATAACTCCTTTGCACTGCCAACTGTTCCTCTTCTGCAATCATACTTCTTTGGACGGTCAAATGGTGTCTTCACCTTAGATTTTCCTCAGAACCCATTAATTCCATTTAATTATACGGGTACACCACCGAACAATACTATGGTTACTAATGGGACAAAAGCCATGGTGCTACAGTTCAACACAAGCGTGGAGCTCGTGTTGCAGGACACCAGCATTCTTGGTTCAGAAAGCCACCCTCTTCATTTGCATGGATTCAACTTCTTTGTCGTTGGACAAGGTTTTGGTAATTACGATCCTGATAAAGATCCTGCGAACTATAATCTTGTCAATCCTGTTGAGAGGAACACAGTTGGTGTTCCTGCCGGTGGTTGGATTGCAATACGCTTCCTAGCAGATAACCCAGGTGCGAATTAACACAAAACAAAACAAAAATTCGATCTTTAGCTTATATTGATCATTAATTTCCTAGAAAACCCTTTTCATTGATATGACATTTAACCACTTTGTGATTAAACAGGAGTGTGGTTTATGCATTGCCACCTTGATGTTCATACAAGTTGGGGGCTAAGGATGCCATGGGTGGTATTGGATGGACCTCAACCAAATCAGAAGTTGCCACCACCACCGTCTGATCTTCCACAATGTTGATCTTAAAAATTTTGTTGGTTTGTCATGTTTCTTTAATTTAATTTAATAGATTCTTTTGAGGGTTATGTTCATTTTGGTTTCTTCAATTGCTAATAATAAGTTGGTTTGGTAAGAATGGAAGATGGAAGAGTGGATCACTTGTAAACATCGGGTGGTTTAGCCATTGTAACTCAAATAAGATTTGTTCAACTTTGGTCACTCTAAGTGGTCATGTCCCTTTCAAGAGGACTTTACTTCTATTAGACTAATTACTATTTTGCTTTTAATCAAAGTTAGCACATAGTTGATGCCAAAATGTTCTTGCATTAAGGAATTTATAAGGTTAGACATTAACTCTATTGTCCAAAAAAGATGGGACTTCAATATAATTCTAGTCACAATCTACTCCTTTATTAACTCTTTTTGATACAACTCAAACAATAACAATAATATCCCTTAATCTCTCGCATAAATGCAGAATCTAGAGAGATTCATTAGTACGCAACCTCACTCCTATCAAATAAAGAGGTTATTTCTGATAGACCCACATATAACACAAAATAACGATAATACCAAATATAAATAAATAAATCTACATAAAATAATAACCATGTAATTTAATACATAATACAATACATATAAAACATGGTAAATATTAAATACAAAAAATTAAAAAAAAATTAAACCAGTCATTACATGACAAAAAGAAGTTACAAGACTCTTTAACTCTTTTAATTCCCAATTGAAAAATAAATAAACAGATTGATATTGCATTAATTACAGATATTCGTCGCGGTGAATAAAGAGGTCAAAGGTCGTAAATGTGTTACTTATCAATCAAACACTCTGCTTACTTCTTAGGTTCTCATAAGTGTCTTGTAAAAAACAATTTAAAAGGGCGAAAAAATGTTGAATTAGAACTAGTGGTAGAATATTACCCTGCCACGGTACAGACCCGGGTTCGATTCCCGGCTGGTGCAAGTGTTGTCTTTTGTTATTGAACTGTTAAGTCATTTGACGGGTAGAAGTTTTTGGCCACCTTGTAGATTTCAACTCTTTTACACTGAACTTGGTCTTTTGGATTATATTTGAATCATGAAGGTTGATTTCTCTTTAGACATTAAGAAAAATGGAATCTAAAGACATCAGCTGCTATATTACAAAGTCACATTGTCTATAAGAGGAT
Organism: Erythroxylum bequaertii; assembly: GCA_024520955.1. Classification (NCBI taxonomy): domain Eukaryota; kingdom Viridiplantae; phylum Streptophyta; class Magnoliopsida; order Malpighiales; family Erythroxylaceae; genus Erythroxylum; species Erythroxylum bequaertii. Next base: position 61,998,113 of record JANIJF010000004.1, read on the forward strand.
ATAAACTTTCTTAAAGAACATGCCTTTTCTACATTTCAGCTTCAGTATTATTAAACATATGCATAGGGAATACAGATTTTAAGGTTTATGTCAAAGTTTGCCTACTATAGCATAAGTTCAGAAAAATATTGCTCAAATTCTTGATCTATTGTTGGCTTCCTTGTTCCTGGTTGAGATTCTGCATTCAAAGCAATGAAAAAGGAACTGAATCACCTGCAGAATATTTCAAGATACAAAAGCAACAAAAGATATATTTGCCCCCTCTCTACCAGTTTTGTGTTTGCAGAACTAAAATACCTTGATTCAAGTTCCATCTTCCAGATGAAAGGACATAGATGTTTGGATTTGCTGTATTGGAATAAAGAATGTTGTCAAGTTCTTTATCCGTACATGATTCGATCATTTCTTTGTCATATTCTGGGTAGATATTACCCTCATTGCTTCCAAATTCCAGGGAGGAATCTTCAAGATCCTGACACATCTGAAATCCATGGTTAAGATGGTGAAGAACAAGCTTTCCTCCCACATAAGCTAGTTCCTCCGTGCCAGGATTGACTGTGGTTTTGTTGTCAGAAGAACACTGAGAAAGCTTAAAACTGCTGCTGCCCCAGTTGAATGATGAAATGGAAGGTGTGTCGGAAGAGCATATCTTTGAGGCCTCTGATTCAAATTTAGCTTCTTCACATACAGAAGAAACAGATTCTGAATCCCCCATAAAGCTGTTGCTATCTTTTGCTGATTCATAACTAGGATCACCATCCATAGCTAGTCCATCTGCATTTTCCTTTTCTAGTTGCAAGCAAATGTCTTCTATTTCTTGGATTTCTTCTAGTTTTTCTAGAAATCCAACAGGCGATCGATGATCCCAGCACTGATGTTCATTTTGCTATTTCCTTTTCTTGTTCCACCTAGCAATGCCTGTACAGGTGAAGGAGTTTTC
>JANIJF010000004.1:62056396-62068061 GCA_024520955.1 Erythroxylum bequaertii
TATGTGTGTTTGAGATTCTAAATATGTAAGTGTGATGTTTGGTTTTGTTTGTCCTGCCTTGGGTGGCATCCATGTATCCTCCCAGGGGGTATGTGGGTGTTACAGGAACATAATGACAATATGGCTTGATCTTCATCCTCAATTTTCACATCTACATTCTTCAAATCCAAAATAAGAAAATCAAATTTATCCAGATGTGAAAGAATAGATTTACCTTTTATCATCCTCAACATGTACAACTTTTGTTTCAAATAAAGCTGATTTTCCACCGTCTTCTTCATGTACATAGCTTTCAATATGTCCTACATACCTCTCGTTGTGTTTTCACCAACAATCTTCTGCAAAACCTCATCGGAGAGATCCAATATAATGGCTGATCTAGCCTTTTTATTTAGATCCGTGAATATATCTGATGTCATATCTGCTGGCTTTTTCTCCACTTCATCAAGTGCAATCTCACATTCATCTAGTATTAAAATGGCTTGCATCTTGAGTTGCCACATACCGAAATTAACGCTCCGGTCAAACTTTTCAATAGAGGTCTTCGTTATCGTCATGGCCCAAAAATTGATATTCTGACTATTTTTTCACAGGTAGGCCCCACACAAGAAACTTAGACAGCGAACCCCACAAAACAATGGTTGCGGGTCCCACAGGCAAAGTCTGGATGTGGGCCCCACAAGAAAAGCTGAACTTTGTTTATAAACAAAGGCAATGGGCCCTACAAAATAAAACTGAGGCAGTGAGCCCCGCAAGATAATCCAAGATAGTGGACCCCGTTTAGACTCACAATAAAAATTTAAGTTACTTTCTGATGTGGAGGGTCCATTTTAGTGGCAACCACAGAGCATACGGTAAGTTAAACCAACAGGAGACGCTCTGATACCAATTTGTTAAGGTAATTGCCCTTGGATCGGATACCGGTTGAATTTAATAGCTCGAAATATAACTAAAATAATGATAGACAAAATAAAATGGGACAGAACACAAAGATTTACGTGATTCGATCAATATGACCTACGTCCACGGGTGGAGGGTGAGCAATTTTACTAATATGTGGAGAATGTATACAAGTACAAAGGCTGGAACAAAAAGCTTTCAAAACTCATAAGTATACAGAAAATAATTTAAGAGAGGATGGGAGAATTTTAGGTAGGAGTGGTGTGTTTTTGGTGCTTGTTTTGAAGCCTCAACATTTCCTCTATCTATAGCAACATTTGAGAGCATCCGTCCAAGCTCAATTCTCTCAAATTTTCAAACTTTTCGTGATCTTCGCACAGGCAAAATCCATGCCAAAGCATGCTTGAAGACTTTTGGCCAAGCATGGCCAAAAAAGTCTTTCGTAACCAACAATTTTTTATTTTGGCCAGGCATGGCCAAAAGAAAAGTCTTCCTTAGCCAACAACTTTTGACTCTTGAGGGGCCAAGGCATGCATGCAACTAAAGAAAAATCTTCCTTAGCCAACAACTTTTGACTCTTGCAAAGGCACTGTTGCTATTGAAAGTTGCACAGGTTCAAAATTGATTTCTGATGTTTTATTTGTACCTGAAATAAATCATAATTTGCTAAGTGTTGGTCAGTTGCTGGAGAAGGGATACAAAGTTTATTTTGAGAATGAAAGTTGCTTGATTAAAGATTCAAATGATACGGAGGTGTTTAAAATAAAAACAAAAAGCAAGAGTTTTTCACTTGATTTGATGGAAGAGCAGGTTGCATATCCAATAGCAGATTGCGATACAACAATATGGCACAAAAGATTGGGTCACTTTCATCATGCTGCACTTGTCTTTCTGCAAATGAATAAACTTGTGCAAGGATTGCCATCTTTAGCGGAAGATTTGCCTATATATCTTGCTTATCAATATGGCAAACAAACTAGGCTTCCATTTCCAAAGAAGAACGCCTGGAGAGCAACTCAAAAGCTACAATTGATACATACTGATGTTGGAGGTCCCATAGGTACACCATCTTTGAAAGGTAGCAAATACTACATTCTTTTCATTGATGATTCAACAAGAATGAGCTAGATTTATTTCATGAAATTCAAATCTGAAGTTGCTGATATTTTTTGGAAGTTTAAGGCTTGGATTGAAAAACAAAGTGGGTGTAAAATTCAGATTATTAGATCTGATAACGACACTGAATATACATCCGAAAAATTCAAAAAATTCTGTGAAGATAAGGGAATTAAGCATCAACTCATAGTGCCTTATACTCCTCAACAAAATGGAGTCAGTGAAAGAAAAAACAGGACAATTGTGGAGATGGCAAATGCTTACTGGATGAGAAGAATTTGCCTAAATTATTTTGGGCATAGGCAATCAATACAACAGTCTTTTTATTAAATAGGCTGCCAACAAAAGCTTTGCAGAAACAAACACCTTTTGAGGCCTGGTATGGCTATAAACCATCTCTACAAAATTTGAAAATATTTGGTTGTTTGTGTTTGTCTCATGTGCCACAGGTAAAAAGAGATAAACTAGACAAGAGGCTAAACCAGGAATTTTTGTAGGCTACAGCACAGTCTCAAAAGGCTACAGAATTTTTCAGCCTTAAACAAGCACAATATTGATCAGTAGAGACGTGCAATTCATGGAGACAAAACAATGGAGCTGGAATGACACAAAAATAGATCAAAATCCAGAAGTTATTCAATTCCAAGATGACAACATCGATGACATTCCAGTGAGAGGAACCAGATCAATCTTTGATATTTATCAGAGATGCAATGTTGCAGTTTTAGAACCGCAATGCGAAAAAGAAGCTGAAAAAGACCATAAATGGATTAATGCAATGAAGGAGGAGCTGAAAATCATTGAAAAAAAATCACACTTGGGAATTAGTAGCTAGACCTAAGCATAAGAAGGCCATTGGAGTCAAGTGGGTTTTTAGAACCAAACGGAATGCTGACGATTCTATAAACAAGCATAAAGCTAGGCTGCTTGTCAAGGGTTATGAGCAGTTATATGGTGTAGATTTTTCAGAGACTTTTGCCCGAGTGGCAAGACTTGACACCATCAGGATGATACTAGCAATTGCAGCTCAAAAAAACTGGAAAATATTTCAGCTTGATGTTAAATCAGCTTTTCTTAATGGTCATCTACAGGAGGAGATATTTATTGAGCAACTAGAAGGCTTTCTTATTAAAGGAGAAGAAGACAAGGTATATTTGCTAAAAAAGGCTCTATACAGATTAAAGCAAGCGCCAAGGGTTTGGTATAGTCGAATTGATGAACATTTATTAAGTTTGGGCTTAAAAAAAAATCTAAGTGGATCCACTTAGTAGTTGGTTCTGATTTGATCATTGTCTCTCTCTATGTTGATGATCTATTAATGGTAGGAAGTAATGCAGAATTTGTCAAGAAGTTTAAAGAAGAGATGATGAATGTCTTTGAGATGATAGATCTTGGAGAAATGGCATATTTTCTTGGATTAGAAGTGCAACAAAGAGAGAATGAGGTCTTCGTTTGCCAACAGAAATATGCAAAGGAGATTCTCAAGAAATTCCATATGGAGGAATGCAAGGCCACAACAACTCCTATGAATCAAAAAGAAAAATTCAGCAAGGATGATATGTTTGAAAAGTTGATGAAGGTCTCTACAGAAGTCTAATTGGGTGTCTTATGAATCTTACTGCAACAAGACCTGATATTATGCATGCAGCAAGTTTGCTTTCAAGGTTTATGCACTGTCCAACTGAGGTGCATTTTCAAGCAGCAAAAAGAATCGTCAGATACATCAAAGGCACTATTGACTACGACATTAAGTTCACTCACTGTCCAGATTTTAAGTTTCATAGGTTTGCCGATAGTGATTGGGCAGGTTCTGTTGATGGCATGAGGAGTACAACTGGTTTTGCTTCAGTTTTGGATCAGGCATATTTTGCTGGTGTTCAAAAAAACAAGAGATGGTTGCACAATCAATAGCTGAAGCGGAATATGTTGCTGCTACAACTGCCGCAAATCAAGCTTCGTGGCTTTGAAAAATTCTTGCAGATTTACAAATGAAACAAGAGAAGAGTACAGAGATTTATGTGGACAACTAGGCTGGAATTTCAATTTCTAATAATCCTGTATTCCATGGAAAAACAAAGGATTTCAAGATCAAGCTTTATTTCTTGCGAGAAATACCAAGAGATGCTGAAATTCTTTTAATCTACTGCAAAACAGAAGATCAACGTGCAAACATCCTAACCAAGGCTCTTCCTAAGACAAGATATGAAATTCTAAGAAGAAAACTTGGCATCTGCAGCAACAGAAGCAAGGAGGAGTGTTACATGTGCGTCATGTTCTGGCAAAAGAATAGGTCAACTAATCTAGTTGTTAGTATCAAATAAATAATACAGTTGTAGATTTTATATCCCTTTTTTTTAGGCTTTAGTTAATATTTTTTTGTTACAACCATGTTTATATAAGCAACATGTTTACGATGAATAAAGTTGTATGTAATAGTTTCTGCATATCGGAAATACTTACAAAAGTTCCTCTGTTCTTCTATTCAAAATATTACTTACAAATCAGCAAAGTTTCAGCATATCTTTCTTTAAAAAAAACCAACAGTCTTAGACTTTGACTTCCTCTTGTTACTGCTCAAAGACTTTCCTTAATGGGATATGTTAATCTTCACTAACAATTAGACATGGGATCAACGTAATTCCTTATGCATGCATGAGACCAGTCTCCTTTCTTCCATATATTTCCTATATCTTAGCTCTCGCTACAAGAGTACGTAGCTTCTGTTGAGCTTGAAATGAACATCTCTGCATACTTTCTGAGCATGGTCGTGACTATTCTGTGTTCTTTTCGTTTTCTTTTATCCTTTCTTTTTCCTATTTTATATGCCAAATGGAAACACTTGCAGATGTTATTCAATAGTATTGCATTATTCACATATCTCCTTCTTATTTGTGTACACAAATTTGAAGCCTTAAACCATACAATGCAACTCATAGATTAGCTAACCGCATTCATTCAACAAAATTATGAAACAAAACTGTAGAATAGAAGGTCATGTCAAGCACAGTGGTTTGAAATTTTTAGTCTGGTAGCTGCAATAGGCGTTGTCCTGTTTCCGAAAATGGAGACCACTTGGATATCGAATATCGAGAGAACCTGCGTTAGTTAGGGTTATGATGAGCTTTAAGGAGTTTCTAAGCAAGGGTACTGATGTTATTGATCAGTGGTCAAAGCTTGGAATAAGTTTCTCATATTACACCATAATTAAAGCTGCTTAAGAAAGGAAAATTAACTTGTTCCAAGTTCAAGTTCATCACGAAGTTTGATTAAATGTAGGCAATCCCCAAGGAGTTACAATATCCCATGCAGTACCTGACATGAAATTTGTTTTAGTTACACGAAATTACGTAACACTCTTCACTCTAAATATTTCCTACACATGGAAGGAAAACACACTGAAATGAGGTAATAAATTCTACAAAAAGTGCTCAATTTCGCTAGCCATTGTGGCCTTACAGTTCCATAAAACCTATTAGTACGTGGTACAAGCATTAGAGTATAATGTTTCTCATACCTAATGAGATGTTTGACAAGCACAAAAGACCAAAGTGGATATAACCAATAGAAGTGTGATGATAAGAAAGCGCCCTGGAAAAGACTCAAGACAACTTACAATATCTTCCTGTCAGTGCAATCTTTACAAAAGTATACAACTGGTGGTTCCTACGTGAAAAATCACCACTTCTTGTTGCTGTTTTCTCTCTTCTTTTCTTTTTGGTATATTTCCCATTTGATTCCTGGCAATCATTGAGTTGTAAACGTGACCTGTTTCAAGGATAGTCTTGCTCTTGTTTCAGGTCTCATGTTTCCTCAATCAGGTGAATTCTCCAGCTATCCTTGAGATTGCTGAGTATGTGCCAAAACAAGCACAGATCACTGCCACACTAATGGTAAAAAAGCAAGCCATGGTCTGGAGAAAGAGAGAAAGATTCATAATCACCATTTCTTTTATAATACCTTGAATGAATTTTGTGAACAAGGATCTAATAATTTACCTGCAACTTGTTCACATGTTCGTGGAGTATGATGAGATAGCATACACATGGCAAGATAACAGCCTGACAGGAAATAAGTACGTGACAATTTCATTATATCAATATCTGCAGCTTTTGAGAATCAAGGATTGAGAATTTTCCACTAAGATAGAACTTACAACAATCATTGCAAGTAAAGATCCGATTAAGGCCATCAGGTAGCCTGTACCAAATAAAACATAAGAGATTGTCACTAAAGAACTGGTCCTTGTGTTTTAGAGTTAAATCTTGGGGTGTTCTACACCTTACTGGACTCTATGTTATCAGAGAAACATCTAAAACTGAAATGCAGAATGATTGGAACAGTTCTTACCGAAGAATGGTAATGTCAGTCCAACAACTAAAGTTGAAATTACTAATATCGTTCTGATGACTAGCGAAACAAAATAAGGATTCAGTTGAGTTGAAGGGACTAGTTCCTCCAAACTCGATGCAACAGGTGTAATAAGCAATGCATACTTTGCCATGGGGGTCACAACCTGCAAAACTTGGACAAAACCGAGTATTAAGTCATATATTGTAATGTTTCAAATCAATCTTCCAATTATTCATCTATAAAACGGAGAAATTATCTAAATAACAAAAGAAATTTAAACGAGTTCTTCATCGTACCGTAGTCCAGACTGCAATTTTTGAAGCCAAAAGTTCGCTAGGCATGTTTAAAGTGAACTGAGATTTGACTGAGTCACCAAACATCAGATAGCCACATACTGCTACTGCAGCGTTTAGAAACCAAACAAATATGAAGCTGCAGAATAAAAAACATTAGTTACCAAAGCGATCGAATCCTTAACACTCATATTGGGTCAGAATATAGTTGCAGTTGTGAGAAGCAAAGATAGGTCAAAAGTAATGGCTAAACTGAACAAATGTAAGTAACGAAAACAACATGAAGGAGCATATATTTGAAGTAAATGGAGTTTAATTGACCTGGTTTGTAGAACTGATGAAAACTTCGATGGATCTTTCATGGAAGTGTATATATTTGGAAAAACAGAGTGACCTGAGAAACCAAACCCAAAAATTCCAACTGCAACAGGTAAATTTGCAAGATCTAGAACTGTTCCAGTTGGATGGAATCCGACTTTGTCCACCACTCCAACCCATAACAAGCAAAGACCCAGCAAAGCTGATGCACCTAGTCCTCCAACTGAATCAAAAAGCCATAAAAGATCAGCTGCCATAACTGTTAACAAATCTAGATAACTGTTTCAAAATTAAGGACAGAAAAGGGAGCTCAAGATGTAAGAAAAGGGACTATGGCCGGGAACCTGAAAGATATGATAGTAAACTAAGGTCTCGGAGCCAGACAGTTGGAAGAACAACAAGAGTTGATATTAAGGAAAATGTTTGATTTGAATCAAGGTGCATGCCGGCCAAGTTCATGCTCGTGTTTGGGAAGACAGTTGACAAGTTATCAGCCATCATGATTATGAACTCCACACAAGCTGCCTACAAAAGTAAGCTAAAGTTTAGTAACACGAACACAACACCAGAATACATAAAAGAGGTGAAAATACGGGAAAGATTTGCTGCACTCACATACAATTCAAGATACAAAAGTATCTGCATTGAATAAAAAAAAAGGAACAACTGTTAGTTCTTTTGACTGAAACAGCTTGGACTTCTGATTGTAATCAGGCGAATGTAACTACTAAACAAAGAACAGTGTTATGTTTGCTCATATATTATCAGTTTTTCAGACTTACTGATGTTGCGATGCGACCTGGCCTACCAAAAGCTGCCTGCCCTAAATCGGGGTAAGTATGGAGTCCAGGAGAGCTTTCCAAACATTTCCTCAATAAAGTCGCAGTATAGTAACAGATGATAGCTATGATCGAGAGCAATATGATTCCTGACCACCCTGATTCTTTGAGCGCATATGGAGTTGTTAGTAGTGATATACCACACAGTACATTTGTTCCTTCACAAAAAAACATGAACAGATAAGTCAGTTTTTCATCTGCACGCACCATTACCCTACCTGCATTTCATTAAAATTCAATGGACTGATATCTTCTGAAAATTAAGCTGTTTACAGAAGAACAAGAAACAGAAATAAAACGTATGTTTAGAGAAATTTTACTTCTTACCATTGATGGTTGCTTGAACAAGGGAACTTTTATTTTCTCCTTGAGAAAATTCATTACAAGTTGAATGTGATCGATGCGATGCAGACACATCCGCTGGTAGAGTTGAGGTAGGAAATTCCTTATCTGAAATGTGTTCGGGAAGGAAAGGTCTACTTAGAGGAGAATTGGAATCAGAAAGTTGACTCCTCTTGTATGTGAAAGAACTAGTTATTCCAGTCGCATTAGTCCCTTTTAAGAAACTAATTGAAGGAGGGGTCACACTGACCATGTCCATGGACTCCCTGCACAATTATTCATTCAAGTTAAAACTCTCGGAATATCCACTGGAAGTGTCTTTAAGTTTTTCCTTCCCAGCTTAAGATTTGGTATAGATACATTGTTAAATAACTCTCTGCGTTTAGTTAATTAAACGCAGATATCGGATTTAACTGATAAAAGAAAACATTTACAAGGTTAAGTTACCTGTAACTCTGGGGCCACATTTGAGTCTCAAAATCAGTGCTGATACGAGACTGGCACCGAGAAGGACTTATCTTATCCTCTGAGTCAGTTTCAGAATCATCTTCACAAACCCTTTCCGCTTGGTTTTCTTCATCATCTGTTTGAAACTCATCTCCACGATGATGTGGCCCCATATCCTCATCTCTTTTCATCTCTTCTACAAATCAAACAACACAACAGACAAACGCGAAGTTACCCTTCTTTCTTTAAATGGGTGGGATGGTTCACCTATTGAAGGATGCATGCAGAAACTTGGATGTCACAGATGTCTAAGTTAGTTCTGTCAAATTTCCTTTCACAAATCAAACAGAGCAAAAGGATAATGGAGGGAATGGCAGCTAGGATTCGCATGCATAAGTCAAATGGAGACGCGTAAGACACGAAATTCTACATTCATGTGTAGTGTTACAGATGTCAATTTGATCACTTGTCTATTAGTACGGGAAGATTTGGAATTGGTAACCCGACTATTAATAGAAACCAAACAATATGGAAAATCCAGGAAAATCCCACTTCAAAACTTTCCTATAATTTCCATCCTTTTAAAACTCCATCAGACAACAAAGAATAAGCTAATGATCTCAGCAGTTTCCTTACTTTCAGGAGTATTTTCAGGAGTTATACTATTTGCAGAACCACTTGTGTATTTTACAATTTTCTTGTCACTTTCAGAAGTTGCTCTACCGCTAGGTCAATCAGCAGAAATATTTCATCGTTCGTTTTTCTGACAGATAAGAGATGTTTACGTTTTCTGATGTATGAAGAATCGGTTCATGTAATCTGTTACCATGAATATGCATGTTGAGAATGAAGAATCAGAATTCTGAATATAATTGTTAAGGAGTTCAGGTTACCTCTTTCTGACGGAAGCAGCTTGTTGATAGCTAGAACCAAAAGTCACCAATCTAGTTCTCTTCGTAGAGTTAGAAGTACTTGAGTAGGCATTACATGATAGATACCTTACAGAATTATTGTTAAGAGTTGTATATAAAGTCGAATTATGAGATTATATAGGATTTGAACATAACCAAACTACTTATTTGATTTGGACAATCATAATTCAAACCTGGTATAAGTGTATAACTATCCCGCCTGCTAACTAGTTATGTAAGCGTTTTGCTTGTTCCAAAGGCAAATCCGGTTTGCAAGGAGGGTGATATCGTAAAATATTGTATAGTATTGACATCATCAAAATTTTGCAAAAGTAGAAAAAGATAGAAAAAATAGGTCAAATCTCTGGTAAGTAAATAAAATTAGGATATTATATATTTTCATTTTTTTAAATATTATACACTTCTTATGATGTTAGTAGTCAAATAAGATTATAACTTTATCTGTATAAAATCTTTAATCAATTGTTAAAAAATCAAATTGGTTTAATCAATTCGATTTTTGAAATCGATCATCTTTTGGTTCGGTTTCTAACGTTTCATTTTAATTTACTTTAATAACTCTTGTTATTAAACATTGATTACTTTATTATTTAACCAGTCAATTTCTTTTTATCTAATCAATTTTTATAATTAGAATAAATAAATTAATTATAATTTAATAATATGTTTTTTCAATTAAACTTCAACTTTTATGAACAAGTTTCTTAATAATATTTCAACTACTTTAATTATATTCAATCTTCAATGGTTTTTATAACTAGTTAAATTTTTAAACTTTAAACTTCTTGTCTTATCAAACTAATTTTCATTTTAATTTTTAAAACATTGTTTATTATTGCGATAAGATTCTAAAGATAATTTTTTTATTTAATATGTTTATCATTAGTTTCTCTTTTATAATGTTATTGTCAGATAAGATTACAGTATTATCTTTATAATATTTAGGATTCTAAATATAGTATAAGATTTTTTATCTGATGTGTTTCTTTAATTCATGCACTTATATTATGAATTATATGTCTTTTTAAATATTCTAAAAATATTTAAAAATATTCAGTTGTTGATGTTTGATGTTCTTCTTGATCTAAAGTTGATTTGGCCTTACATTTTGTCTAGAAATCAAACAGTTAAAATTTGACCATTGACATGAGTGCTTACAAGTTCTTTTATTCAAGTAAAAATTTTTAAGGACTTCATTTGGACTTGGAGACACGAGCGATTAAAAGTTTGTGTGCTAGAAAGTTAATCCTATCCTAAACCCAAAGGGTGTGTATGCATGCAAGTTTGTGAGATCAACTTACGATTCCAGACCAACTTAGCATGTGTCAGGCTCCAAACTTGAAAGGTGTGATGACTTGAGATTCAAAGGCATCAATATGGGGTTGAATACTACAATCCTTGATACACGCATGCATAAAAAGGTGACAATATCTCCAACAAGATCATCATAAAGCCCTATAAGAGAAAGAAATAAGAATATATTTGAGAGTATAAAATAAAAAAATTCTTCTTGATCCCAAAAAATAAAAAAGATGACGATGCAATAAGAGAAACATAATAGTCGATCTATCCATTACTTAATATATGTACACAAATAATAATATTTAATATAAAAAGACGAGTCAATAATTTTGTGAGAGTGATGATGAACTACACCAACTTATGTCCTAAATAAAAGTGATGAACATCTTACTTTTATAAATATAGTCCACAATAACATATACTTTAGAAAGACTTTATATAACATTTACAAATCACTAAAAAAGTGAAATGTTTATGAACTACATAATTTTGTATTATTAACATCAATCTTATAACTTTATTTTTCTTCAAAAATCATAAGTGAAAATAACATAAAATTCTTTTATAAATCATTAGTTAAAAGAATCACGTGAAAAATATTTTTCTATCTAATGTTCACTTATTAGAATATGCATATATCCTCTTCCATTAATATAGATTGATAAAAGAATTGTAACTCACATCTTATCTACATGTCCTCTACTAAAATCATTCTCAATCAAAAAAGAACTTAGACGATCATACCAAGTTCGAGGAGCTTGTTTCAATCCATACAAAGCTTTATGAAGTCTATAGACATGGTCTGGTTTCTTAACATCCTCGAAAC